>JAZHYW010036153.1:0-50000 GCA_037355805.1 Ixodes ricinus
AACCAAGCGGGCTTTAATGCCCGCTTGGCCATGATCAGGGACTGTGATCTTTAGAAAGACCAGAGATGATGATTATACGGACTAGATGACCTTATACTTCAGTATATGGAATGCATTTGGACATTAAAACCTCAGGTTAGCATTCGTCCTGAACTAAATAAATTGTTAATTATTTTTCGTTCTTTGATAAACTAGGCCATTTCGAGAAGGACAAAATATTTCGTTGCACAAACATAAGATGCGACAAAATTGGCATTAAAAAAAAAACAACGGAAAGGACTTTTTTTTTTTGTCGGACTCATTGTATACGTTTTTGTGATTGGGCTCGTGACATAAGGTGTAGAGCCAATCGCCCAGAACCGTTCACGCTGGTTTGTTTAGAGGCGATGAGCGACAGTATGGCATCAACATTCTCGTTGATGCCTTAAAACTTTGTCATGAACAGGATAATGTTAATGACATTCGTGGGCAGCTCTGAAGGATGCTCTTTACCCTCCATGAACTTGAGTTGAGATGTTGAGCTGGGATATGAGTTATATTTAAGCTTTCTTTCCCCAGTGCTATGCACGCGTGCATCCTTCGCGGAATCGTAAATCTCGAACATCAAGTTATAGCAAAGAATTGCGTATAGTTCCTGCTTACCATTATATATTGCAACACGTAAAAAAATACAATTATATATATATATTCGTATCACAGTAACTCTTTCCACGAACGAACGATTTTGGCCAGGCAAGTTCAGGTCACACGCTATTTATTTCCCTCGAGCAATCTTTCAATTATGTCAGGCGCACTTTCCGTACGAGAAACAGTATAATGGAAGTGCGTGACAGCGTTTAATGACTTGATTTCGTGCTCGTACTTCGCAAACGTCGAGCCCATCCAGACCCTTGGGGTGTAGAGAAATTCCTCCTTTGATTTGTCTCGCTTCAGTTCCTCCTCATAATTCGAGAGATTACGCCAAAACGGCGTCAATCAAGTACCCTGAGCAATCAAGCTATTTGTGGATTTCTTTTGATTGATAGCGAGATATACTGAAAAAATGGCAGCAGAACTCAGCGTACATCGTTTTAAACGAATGTTGTAGCGGCCGCCATAAGATATTTATGTCAGACTCGGTATACCCTGAAGAAGCATACGGTTCCTCATTGACTCTCAATTAAGACAATCGAAAGGAAGTACCAGCCTTCACGGGGTCTTAGCCCAGGCCAACACGTTGTTGACAAACAAGTCAGCGCTTGCAGCGTTTTCAGGGCACTTTGCGTGCACTGAAACACGATTTGCGTGAAGTGAAGCTTCTGCGCATGCGCTATGTCGATAGCAGCACCACCACAGCGGCGTGACGTCAGAGCCGGGCGTTGATGTATACACCAACCCAACCCTTTGACGTCACGCCACTTTGGTGGCGCTGCTATCGACATGGCGCATACGTATAAAGGCAGAAAAAATGAACCGAAAAAAAACGTTGGTGGTGCCGTGCGATACATCGTAGCCATTTGCATGACGCGATTACGCTTGAAAGACGGGTGGTCAAAGATCCGCGTATTGACAAATATACAGCAAAAAAAAAAGAAAAACATGATAATCGTTGCAATGCACACGTGTGACCAATTTACCTCGATAGAAGAGCACGCGAGGCGTCAATTTGGGAAACGAGACACGCGTGTTGTATACCTGCCACCAATTCCTGCAACTAGCTAGCGAGTGTGCGGTTCGTAATTGGCGCCCAAAGTGGGGTCTCTTCGGTTTGAGCTTGATTCGTTTGCGCCTATAACATGGACCACAGAGAAGGCTACGATACAGTTGAGACAATTGTGTCATGACCGGTGTGATTTGCAAATGTAGATGTGCGTCCGTCTTAAGAGTACAGACCTTCAAATTACCGTATCTGCTCGAGTAATACCACCACTTCTTGTGAAAAGGGCCCTAGAGTTCACTTACCTGCAAAACAAACACACAACGAATCAGCGCGTTCTGCAAAAAGAAAAAAAAAAAACACAGCGAAATACGAGGTTGAGAACACGATTCTCCGCGAAAATGCGATCCGAGTTGATTTTCGCATTTTCGCGTCAAGACGTCCCGCCGATCGCAACCATTTTGTTTTTTGTCGCTCGCGGGATTTTTTTTTGTTCTCGTGCTTCGCGGGAAGGTAGACCCACAGGCTTTGTTCATAAACAGTGCGGCTATTATTCGAGCAAATACGCTAAGTGTGGGATTTTCGCGTTCAAGTGGAATCCTGCATGTCAGTGTCTGACTCGTTACTCTCTTTTTGTATTCGCCAGTTAAAATTAGGGATCTCTAGTCTCTGTCATGAAATGGGATTGCACAACTCCCATGCTCATTTTTTCTTAGCGGGGCATTGGGGTTCAGGGCGATATCGGGTCACGGGATGCCTACAAATGAGGGACAATAGTTGCAGTTTAGGACGGTTCATTAACGAGTACCAATGAATTCGAGCCTAGCTGCACTGTAGCGACTGTACAGTCTCCAACGACATGAAAGACGCATTCCACAGGGAAGTTTTAGACGGTTGTGCAGGATTCACACTGGGGCTCTCCCATTGTTCAGAGTTAGGAAAGAAATGAACCTTTACTCTGTTTTCTCTCTAAGAATTGAGTTTCTCAGGCCCAGGTGTGCTTAGCACCAACGCATAAACTGCTTCGGCAAATGCGTCTTTCGCATTGTTGGAGACTGTATATATACATCGCGAACCAGTGCATCAGCGGATCCACGTGAAAGCACGATCCACGTGATCGGCACACTACGAGTTTGTAACGTTATTTCTTTTTCTTTCTTTTTCTTTTGCAGTGTAGTTTGATGTTGCTTGTGTCCTGGCTGCGACTCTCCGCATTTTCAAGTCCATAGAGATGGGGTACATGGCGGACTGTGCACCTGCTTTCCATTTCAAGCGTGGCGTGCGCGCGCCCGTACGCGTCGCCCCGTCTTATCAGTGCATACGCCCGACGGAGCTTGGTTGCAACTCGCACCTTCGGTGAACTCGCATTCCCTGAACGCTGCCGACGTGCCCTGTTTCATTTTTTTTTATTAGCTAGCGCCGTTTCGCGCGGATCCGAAAGCGGGTCGCCGTCTCACGCAAAGAAAACTCGCTTTCGTTTTCGCACGCGTTACCCCAAAACATCCACAGTAGCAAACACACTTTCGCGGAGTTTACTTTCAGCCGCCTAAATTAATAAATACACGGAGAAAGTGCATGGAGGCGGGAAGGAGGGCGGCGCACTGAAACTGTCCCATCAGTACTAGCGTGCACTAATATTGTAACCTTTATGAAACAAAATTTGCGCTTTATATTTGTTCTTAGTATACTCTTAATATTAAAGTATAAGCTTAATATGCGTTTAGAGTACTTGGTATTTTAGTGACGCGGTCGGGGAGGCGACTCTGCACCCTGGCATCTAAAGTGTACGAACGAAATATACGCTGATATATACTTTACTGAAATGGTTTGTAAAATTAAACGTTTAGCGAATTACTCTTTTACCACGGGACACTACATAGAATTACTTTCACGAGCACGACATAGTGCAAAATTTCGGTTCCGCGGCGGCACAATAAAATACAAAAGTTTGGCCACCGTACAGAAGCAATCTTCACCCGTATACCGCAAATCAACATCTTTATTGATCTCCCGTGGGTAACTCTCAACCGCAAGAAAGTTGATGCACACGCGACAAGACGTTCTTGTCATCGTCCCTGCGCGCAATGCTGCCGTTTCTTCGCAGAGTCGGTCGACGCTTTAACTTAGAATTTCCCGCAGCCCCCGCCACACAATGTAACAACCTTTCAACACAGATGTCAGTATATACCTGTTCCGCAATCCTGTTAAACTGAAACAATGAGAACTTGGCACGACCACTCTCTCTTAGAGGCATCTCTATTAACGCCGCCATCATCGGAGTTTTCCGCAGAGAGTTCTCCGCAGACATGAGGACAGATTTATCCGTGGAGGCGCCACAAGCTTGTCCGAAGCATCGTTGCGTCATACGTATGTGTGCTTCGAAACATGTTGCAGACAAGTTTTAAATGACCGATCTCACAAATCTGTCATACGAAGAAGAAACGCGTCCCAAGACACTGTCTGCAGGACGTCTTTTGTATGACGTATACAGCAGTACAAGGTACGCGGTTTGAGCGCGACTAATCTCCATATACTTCTAGAATCGCACGAACCTCCGAACCGAACTATAGGCGATCGAGTCAAAGGGCTGCTGTCGCTCCGATGGGCAGCTAACAAGATTCAGACAACGCGCATCCTTGTCACGCCTTTCGTAACAAAGTATTCGATGTGTGACTTGCGACCCGACGTGTGTCCGCCCATGGCTATCGATATCCCAACTCCTACGAAGAATGATTCGCCGGCGAAAGGCCTGACGGATCGCCGGACCGCCCGCGCACGCAAAAGACGAGTCCCGCGCATGACGTAATCGTTGGCGGTTTCCCCAATCCGCCCCCGAGCGGAAAACACGCTAAAGCTCGGCGACAGTCGTTCGCAAAGCGGCAAAAGCGTGCTTGTGCTCGTACCGACGACGAGCGAAGGTTCTGCTTGGCGCGACTGCGTCGAGCATATATAGGGTGAAGGTCGGTATCGGGACGGGGCATATATTTTTTCTCTATTTATCTCTCCTCATCCATCGTCTTTGCATTCGTGTTTGCCGTTCTGCTCTAGCAAACAATAAGAATCTCGTTTATGCAAAAAAAAAGAAAGTTTGGCGCTTATCCGGATATGTTGCTGCTACGCGAGGAAGTTATTGGCACACCAAGATCGTTCGGGACAATGCTCGGAGCGCGACACCGAGCGGCAGCGACGTGCTACGATATTTTGCGTTCGCGTTTTGCGTGTGCGTGGGTTTATTCTGATGCAAAACAGACCACAGGGCTCGTCGTTTTTAGTGATAAATACGAAGAGAGAGAGAGAACGACAGGTGAGGCCATAGCTGAATCCGTTGCGGCTAAAGCCACTAAACGAGTCCTCAGAGTAACGACAACTTCGGTCATCTTGGTGCTCAAAAAACGAGGGTTGCCAGCTGTCCAAAGTTTTATGCGAAAGCGCTGGAAACGCCTCTCCGTCTTTTCCCAATATTAAAACAGGACAGGACAATAATGCGGCAGCTCAACTTTCTGACACTGTTTCTATCAAGCTCAAAAATCGTATTTTCAAACGTCGACTATCATCAATTGTGCTCGCTCTGTACTAGGCACCAAAACGCGCCCCCCCCCCCCCCATAAAAAGTGAGGCAATGGAGTGCCATTCCTCTGATCGTGGTTTATGTAGGGGCTCTAATGCGGCCATAGCTGAACCCGTTTCGGCAATAGACCGTTTTTCCTGGCGGCGGCCACGTTGAAGTTTGACGTATACCTGAGCGGGGCAAAATAGCGAATCACTTTATTTGTCGGTTGGACGGCGCTAAAATTCAATGGATTCGTGTCCATAGTTCTACTTTTTCTTGGCTATACTTTTTTTAATTGTAGTTACACTTAAGCTATTTACCTTAGTTTTTGTCGCCCAACCCAACTACGTCATATATAAACGTGGCAACCGTCGACGAAAACGGTCTAAAATCACCTGCTGGCGGAGAGCTTCCACGTTGCTTCGTTACCTTGCGCATTCTACCCCGTCAAAACTGTCATTGTTTGTAAGGGTAAGTGAGAGCTTGTTCTTCTGAGCCTCCGCTGTTAACAACGCGCTCAAATATGAAGTCGAGCGACACCGACTACATTTCTTTTCACGTTAACAGACGCAGCCGACGCTACGAGGTGATGGGAACAATCAGATAGCGTCAAAAGGGCACCATCATGGTGTTCGTCATGTTTCTATGCGTGTTCTATCGTTGCTGAACCAATTATAAACAAACCAAAAAAAGACGCAGTGACTTGCGTTTTTGACACTGTTTCATTCGTCCCATTTGCTCCGGCTGCGTCTGGACATACCCAGGATTGAGTGATCGTGACCATATACTGTAAAACATGCCCGTGCGTGTTGTTTTGTATGGAAACTGATTACGTCACAGGTCACACCAGTGTCTTTTTGTGACGCTGAGCGCTTCCCTTCAGCACCGCCCATATACAAAGCCTTTGCCCTGATTTTTCTGGGTCACCAAGAAAGGGAAGTGCACTACTTTCCTTCCCTTTCCACTAAACCTCGTTCCGCGCGCTGTTTCTACACCACCTGTTTCTGCTCTTTTCTTTCTTGACCTTTACACCCCTCTCCGCTCCGCGCGCTTTCTCACACCACCTGCTTCTGCTCCTCCCGTTCCTACGTGCTGGGTCTGTGGCTCAGTCAGCAGCGCACTCGCATTCAGGCCGGTGGCCGGGGCTCTATTCTTGGCACCGGTTGCCTTTTTTTTTTTTTCTCAAGATCATTTAGCGGTTACGGAGTAACCGACCGACACATTTCGTGCAGGCTAACAAGGCTCCTAAGTTTGGTTGGCCCTTTAAAGCTACCGCTTTAAAATGAATTTAGCGATGTAACATTGAACCTAACCTTACACACCTCACGTCATGTTCGGTGTCACATATCGTATATAGACTTTATTGTCGAATATATCTATGCCATAACACATGCCTCAGTATTCGCCGAGCTACCCTAGTAGGTCACTGATTGTTTTTTTAGTGCATTGGGGAAAAGTCAATGCACAGACAATTTAATTTTTTTTTTAAAGTGAGGCTATTTAGGGTTTAACCCAGAAACTGGCGACACTCACTCATGTGTCCGTATTGCTTCGTGGTCAACTTTTCATGGACATATACCTCTCACGGACACACGTTTTCTCGACACTGTGGCGTTTAGTCGAAACTCGTCTTGTGGACGTGTGCTCCTGTGAGGTTTTGTCGACCACGTGCGTTTTTTTACTAAATTCGTAATAGAACCTGGAAGCCGCTAAAGGCTACCGTGTGATTCACTGAGAAAAATTCACCTAAGCATCGCTCTTCCATTTCCCCCTTCTCTTAATGCCCCCGTACACCAGGCGAGACGCAACAAAATCGGTTGCGAAAACGGCAGGGGCCTTCGACTCGTCAAACACACAGTTGGGGCCGAAGTTTGCGGAGCGCATTGACGGGACTTTCGCGACGATGACGCCGCACATTCGTCGCCGAAATTCAATCGGTGCTCTCTGCGAAATTTAGGCTCCAATTTCGATGGTCCCAGGATTGTGTTCGGTGAAATGTCGCGAAGTGTGTCAATAAAACAAACCTTTCGACGAAACGTCGCACGTCGATATAGTTTCGATGACGCGTCGCTCGACGAACTGATCGCCACCGCTCCCTGACTGCATAGCGCGGAGCAAAACGGCTCGCCGAAGCTGCACCGGTGGCCTTCGTCGCGCGACGCATGACTGTGAGCGACCTCGCGAGCTTGCGTGCCACCCCACACCCAGCCGCTCTTTCCCAACCTCAGTCTCGTATAGGCAAACGAAGGCGGCCGGACACCCGGAGGGCGCAGTGGACGTATACACTGCGGGAGGAAGTGCTTTGTGTCGCGAGTACGTACCGCTCTTGTCACGAGGCGGGGATAAGGTTCAGGGAGAAGATGCTGTCCTTCCGAGAGGTTTCTTTTGAAATCGCCGCCGCCGTCGCCGACGACCACAACAACGCACAGCCTCGCAGTGTCGCGGCTTTGGCCGGGGCTGCTTCGACGCTACTACCTGACCCCAATTGCAAGGGCATCGGTCCAAACGTCCAGCGTCTGAGCATCGCACACTTTGTAGTCATTGACAGCCAACAGTCCCTGTCTTTGAGAGCACAGGCCACATACACTGTTTCTGCGACTTGAGATGCGCAGGGTTTTGCCAGTTCCGAGCGTGCTATTGTACGCAGCCAATGGGATGGCGACATTAACCGATAGGAACGTCGATCCACGAATAATTAAAGCAGGAAGCGGAAGCGGAACAAGCCACGCCTCGCGTTTCAGAAGGTGTCAGCGACCGTAATTACTCTGGGATAGACCCATCTCAAAAGTCCATCGAGCAACAATGGCAGTCGCCATTGCTTTGTCTCCTTAGACTTGGGCTAGGTGGCGCAAGGTACCGCCCGTTACAAAGGCCTTTAACATCCATCCATCCATCTATCCATCCTGGACACTGAAGCGCGTGATTGGATCCGAGTTCTCGCCGAACGCTGACGTCAGCGCTCGTGTCCAATACGAGCCAGTTGACACCGAATGCTGACGCAGGACTCGTCTTCCAATACATCCTCGGAGTATGTGAGCGAGCAATGGCGGACAGGTGTGGGCCCGGACTTTCGAAGAAGGATATATATCTGCTGGACGCTCACGCGGTGTAAAAAAAGTTCGTGCGTTCATTGACCCGCAGGTGTAATAAACGCGCTGCACAATAACTATCTCTGTACAATCTGCAGGAAAGGTAAAGCATGGACGTTTTGTTATATAGTCCATTTTAGGCGGACCTATTAAATGCACACTCGCAAAACAAGCCTGTATGCAGTAGGAAAAATAATCAACAAAACTGTCTGTGAGGCATCCGCATGCATGCCGTCAGCTTCAATTTGTCGCGGCTTCTGCCGCGAAGATGGTGTGCGGATCCGGATTCTACGCATAACGGGACTGCTATCGCGGGACACAACGTAAAATAAAAATAGCGAGGAAAGGAAATTTATGGCGACTCGACAATACATCAAAATAACTGCAGTCAGATAGGAACCAGGTTGTTATTATTTCTATTCTGGTAAGCAACAAATACCACCAAAAAATAATAAAAAGAAACGTAGAAGCAGGATACATGGTATCGGTCTGCCAGTAAACAGCAACAGTTCTGAGATGGAACGTTTGAGAAAGTACTGTGTGTGTGTGTGGGGGGGGGGGGGGGGATAAAGCGGCGAGGCACGAATCGGCACAAGGTTCTGCTCTTTGTCTCTACAATTGCCAGTCGGTGGCAATAACAAGCGCCGGCCATCTTCTTGTGCTGTGCGCAGATTCCGGATTCGCCTCGGTCATGTTTGACCGAGGCCGTCTATGAAAGCGAGAACAACGGCGAGCGATTTCAGCAGTGTCTGGCAACACTGGGTGCGAGAGTTCGCTGCCTTAGAAACGCGCTGCTTCCTAAAAAACAAAAACAAAACAGAAAAAAGATTGCAAAAAAGATTTTTGATGTAGTTTGTAAGCACCTGCTTATTACATTTTTTTATTTAGTTTTATTGAAATACGTTATCTTAAAAATTGCGCACGGTGCGGACAAACACGTCGTGTGCGCCTTCTTGACAAACTTCTTGACACTGGAGCTGCACCGACTGTTCACCGCGGAATATGTTAGTTGCAGCTATGTTTAGTGCAACAATATTTTTTTTGAATTTTAGGTTGTATCCAACTATAACATCGTTTGTCACCACGCAATTGGTGGTTGTCACTGCATTATCAAGGGCAGTGTCCTTAGCACCCCGAGATAGACAATAGAAGCTGGCGCAGTTTTTTTTTTTTACCTGTCTGTGCTTTTATTTGGTAATATTTATATTGAATGCTACTTTTACGTGACTCATTTTGTGGTCATTTGTAATTATTTTTTTCTGAGAAAAATCAATTCGGTGGCGAAAAATGTGGGCTGCAGAAGGTACCCGTTCATTAGCAAGGCGGCCACGACGTGGCGCCAGTGCAAGCCATGTATCGGTGACCACTTTGGTCGAAGCGAGTGTAAAGGGGTATGCGAGGTGAATATATACTCTAACCTAATGTCACACCTGGAGTCATCCTGGAGTTCCTTGTTATGTGAGGTGTGTGTAGTGCCGAAAAGCAGACTTTTAGCAGCATAAGTGTTGGAAAGAAACTGAATTACCTGCGTGTATTGCGGGGTCAGAATGCCCAATGATTATTTTATTTTTAAATAACACATTTTGTTTAATTCTTTTTTACACTTATGTCGGTACTTGTACTTGTCGGTGTTACTGTTATTCACATCAGCCCGTCGCATATTATACGTACTCTCTTCGAATATCTCATTCTGCACAAAGCAAAGCTCTCTATCTCACGGGAAACGAAGTCGTTCTATGTCATCGTCGTATTTCTTAAATGTCGCCTCGGGCCATTTACCTTTCTTTAACGCTACGGCAGTCTAAAAAAAAAAAAAAAAAAAATTACACACGAACAAAAAAGTTGGTTTCATCTTGGGTTTGCGCACGACGTTGCGGCCGTGTCGAATCTCGCTGCCACTCGCCAAGGTTTTTTCGGATACAGTGCATGATTTATAGTTCCTTATTTTATAGTTTACGGTTCTTTACTAACTTTCTGGCCACTTCCCATCCGGCTACAGCGCGTTTTGCCGACCTTCAACCAAAATGAACTGCGGAAAGCGAGACACTTCTCCTATTTTTTAAGTGCTGGTACCCTCGTGCTCCCAAGACACTTAATTTGGCCACGCCATCGTTCCAAATGTAAAAAAGAAAAAAATATCTAAGCCTAAGCGACTACTTTATTCGCGTCAGAGTCTATGGGGATGGGGGTGAGCTGAGCCTCGTCATTGTGACAGCCTGCCCATGACCGTCCGCACGCGGAGGTGTACTACCCTCTCAGCCGCAGACTTCCAGTGCCGTCCGGCAAGGACACCAAGTAGCCAGCCCCCACAGGAGCGCGAAGCCATCCTTTAGCTAATAAATTCGGCAATCGAGCGTTCATTAGCGTGTCGATAAGCATCCGAACCGAACATCGGAGCTGAGTGACGCGCCATCGAGGTTATAATTAAACGGGCATAGAAGTCCAGGGTGAGAGGCGTCCATGGAAGATGCATCCACCTTGGACACGCGGGTACGACCTTGACCAATACCGCCTACGACACAAGGCCTACGCAGTGACGTCATCTTTAGTGGACCCCCCGACTTGTCCCCAAGCGGCAAACACGACAAGCTCGACGGCAGGCGACGCAAAGTGGGTAAACGCGTCCGTCTTGGCGTCGCCGCGTGTTAGTGTTGAGTTCGTTGTGAGGCCTTCAAGACGCGTCGGCGTCGACGCTGGCGCAGACTAGGCGACGCTGCGTGGATCCACCAGTGATGACGTCAGTTGGAGAGGCCTCGTCTCTTTGGTGGTAGTATTGCCTCGACGCCCACCGGTCACCGCCGTGATCCAGAGGGTCGTTATAACGTGACGATAAATGAATGATGGGTGCCATTAGCATTATCGGAGACGGCCAGTCGTGATTGGAGGTGTGGGTCGTGAACGCTGGATTGGATTTGGCGGTTTTGATTTTATGGGGGTGGAGAGACGAGGGCCGCGCGACGGAAGAGCGCTAAACATCGGCGGTCGAACCGATCGTGGGAAAAATCGGTCATTGAAACTCGTGCGTCTGTTCTTTTTTTTCATTCGGTGCGAATCGTCAAACCTAATACCGAAATCGGATTTGATGGTGACGTATAGCGACGTGACGCCGAACGCATCAATCATGTCGGCCGGCCTTTTCATTTAAGTGAGAAGGCTGTTTTTTTTTTGCCTCATCTTTTGGCGACGTCGAAGAGTTCAGTTATCAGCCGCCGTAAATGAGCGTTCTGCTCGCTGCTTCGCGTGTCATGTCGATCGGCCTTGCACCACTTCCATTTATCACGGTCGTACACTCTCAAGCAGTAGTCACGCGGTTCATACATCATACAAAAGACAGTCGGCAAACAGAATCGAAGGCGAGTCACTCGCGAGATCCGTGCATCGAATGCCGCGTGGCAATGAGTTCAAAGAGAAATTTTGGGCACGGGGCATTCGAACCACAGATATTGCGCTGACTCGTGTTTGCACACTGTCGTTTTGTATTATGAGCGGTGTGACCCCGGCTTAAAAAGGCACCGACAGGTGAGAATCATTTTTTTAATTATTATCCGGAACGATTGAAAACGATGTCTGGACATTACCCTCAAAATTCGAAACTTGGGAACTGAGTATTTGTAAAGTAAAAAAGCAATTTCCAAAAGCCGAATTTGAAATTTCCGCGCGATCCGCGCCAGTGCAGAGACGTCAAAGATTGAGTCATCCAGCAGGCTGCAACTCGAGTTTCTCTCACGCCTCCTTGTCGTGTTCGCCCGCATGCCGCGATCAACCGCTCTGTGCGGACCACCTATTGGGGTGAGCAGACGACACTTCACTTTCGAGTTCGCAGTTCTTTTAGGGCTCTTTCAGCGATCTCAAATTCTTTGAAACAGTGTGAGGTTCAAGAGAACGCGCAGTGGACTTTTGTGAGCGACGGGGGGGGGGGGGGGGCACGTGGCGCTGGTTCTGCTTGAAAGGCTGCCTCGGCGTAGTCACAACCGAAACTACAGTACTTCAGCTTGGGCGAGTTGGTGAATCATGCTAATACTTCACAGCGCACAAAAGACAACACACTATAAAAATACATACACACAAAGAAATAACTATCACGCAGCGCTGACTGTCAACTCTGGGATATATTAAACAAAATCTTCGTTATATTTTACTCTTACGCACTAAGAAGAAAATAAAATTAACCAAGGAAGAACAGAGAAGGAAAAAGAAAAAGAAAAAAAAGGAAAAGGAGAGAAGAGAAGAAAGAAAAGGAAGACCAGGAAATAAAATACAAACTAAAGAAAAGAAAAGTAAAAGGAAATGAAAGAGGAAGGGATAAAGTCCGTCTATAGTAAAAGTCACTAAGGAAGTTTTCCTAAACAATATAACTCTTTTGGGGATAAGGTAATCGACGGGGTACTAACACATAATCCGTCTAGCATGTCTATGCTAGCGGCTTCGATAATTTCTCTAGTCAGTTTGTTCTTGCTTCGTCCCAGTACCGTGCAATTGCTTAGAAGTGGGGAGCATCCACAATCTCTGCAATGAATGCCCAGGTGACCTGAGTTAGCGTTAATGGCGTTGTTGTTATGTTCTCGAAGTCTGTCGTTAAGACAGCGACCCGTCTGCCCGACGTAACGCTTCCCACAGGTAAGAGGAAGGAATAAATCACTCCTTCTGCACGGGAAACGAACTTGGTCTTGTGGTTTTTGTTGCAGCACTATGGTAGAGTAGATGGCCCATTCACCCGCTTGCATAACCTGGAAAGGTTTTGCGGAGCAGAGAAGACTACCTGCAACAATACCTAAAATAACAAGCTAGCTGGTGGTGATTCAGGGTAATAAAAACCCGAGACCACGGTGTATCCCGAGACTCAGGAACACAGAAGGGGACAAACGCAACACAACACACACGTCGTGTTGTTTTCGTCCCTTTCTATGTTCCTGAGTCTCCGGTTTTTATCACCATGGGAAGACTACGTCGATGTTGACTCTGTTGGCTATCTTCTTAAGCTTGTGGGACAGGTTGTGAATATAAGGCACTATGACTGGCCTTGTGGTGCGTTCTCTTGTTCTGTGGTTAGTAGCTTCTGCTTGCTTGACCTCCCTAAGTATTTATTTGTGTGTATGTATTTTTATAGTGTGTTGTCTTTTGTGCGCTGTGAAGTATTAGCCAAACTACAGTACACAGACACCACACACGGTTGTTTTGACCGTTCGACGATTTCCTTTTCGAAGTTTGAGAGGTCGTCGGGCACCTAAACAAGAGAACTTCGTCCGATTCCCCGACTCACCGATCATCCTCAGCGCTACATGCGTGGAGCGCCGCCATGTTTTCCGAGGAAGGATAAAAAGCCAGGAGGCGACATCACTCTGGACTCTGATTTTCGGTATTTCAAAAAGAGGGCCGTAGTGCATTCGCAATTGCGTTCAAAAAGATGTTTTACGTATGCCGTTATTAAATATTATACAAATGTCGCTTAGTAAGCTTCTAAATTTCATAATCGATTACGACATAAATAAAAGAAGCGAGGAGGTGAGGAGCCGGAGAGAAGGGGAAAAAAAAGACACGCGCACGTTCTGGTATTTTGTTTTGCGTGTCCATGACTACAACTTGCATCGTTTTTGACAACAAAACAAATAGGGCCTTAGGGGTGTCAGTGCCCCTTAGACGCGTGGTCCAATTCAAGGTATTACCTCATTAACGCGTTACCACGGAAGTATTTTTAATAAATACAGAACAAAATCCTGAGAGCTTCCTTCTATCTTGATTCGCTCCTCGAATCCCTGGCGCAGGAGGAAGAGTAGAGATGCGCGACTAAGTAAATACGCTGACCCTAATATCGGATTCTGCACATATGTCACCCTTACTTTCTTCTTTGACAAGGACGCATGCGCATCTGTCACACATGAACGCCCAAGTGCGCCTAAGCACTTGGGTATGTCTGGTCGCTCGTGACCTTGTAGTGTACGTGCATATCTGTGTGCGTGCTTGCTTGCGCACATGTTTTTTGTGTATGTGGTACGGCGACGGTTCTGTTTGCACGCGTCTACCTGCGTGGGTGTTTGTTCTGTTGTCCGTAAATTTGCGTATCAAAATCACTTTTTTTTTTAGCGTGTTAAGTTAACGATGGGTTTCGGGCACGTCCCCAGCTGAGGACTGAGGATTAATTTCGACCACTTGGGGATCTTTCGACGTGCAGCAACAGAAAGCTCGGTCGCACGGCGCCTTCTCGGCAATAAACCACCGTCAGATTGCGGGCACATTGGCCGGGATTCGAACTCGCCACCTGGGGATTCGTAGGCCGCCGCTTCGCCTTGGAGCCGCCGAGGCGGCTCCCTTTTTGTGTGTGTCTGCGTGTGCGGGTATTGTGCGCATTCTTGTAATGCGCGCACATCTGACATTTTGAAACTGCACTTTTTTCCTCGTGAGTTGGTGTGCGCGCGAGTTTAAGTATACGCCGGTCATGCATTTGAGCGATTGTATGCGTCTTTCGGTGAATAAACAGAAGTGGCCAAACCTCATTAAATTAAACGTGCTAAAACATGATATAAAACATAAACTCCGGTTACTATATCTGTTTATGCGTGTGTACCAGGTGCTTGGATGCAAAGGTAATCGGGGTTTCTCACTGTAAAAATAAACTGCAGACTTCGTATGAATGTAGCGTTAGTGGTCTAGACCGAATGCCAAAGCTTTCCAAGTGACTGTTATCTGATTAAAAAAGGTATAAGTGACTGTCCGGGAATTTTTAGTAAGGAAATAGCGTTCAATATATGTCTCAAATGCACCGAGATGAATTATACCTCTGGAACGGGTCCCATTTTCTCACTGAAAATTTCGAAAAATCACTTACAACATTTTAACCAGATAACGATAAGTTCTGACATTATGATATGTGGCTCCAACCACTAGCACTACATTTGGGCGTAGTTTATTTTCGCGGTTAGAAAAACGAAGCAACCTTTTTTGTTCCCTAGTAATCTCCGCGATTGTATACCTTTTTGTGTAAGAATACCAAGTAGCCCAGTGTTTCCCAAACTGTGGGTCACGACCCCAAAGGGGGTCGCGTTGCAGAGTCGCAGCTCAGCATCGAACCAGAACAGAGTTGCGGTGGCCAAACTCTGCCCTGGTTTTGAAAAACTCTGTTATAACAAACAAGCTCACTTTAGTCATTGTAGCTGTTAGGAACAGTCATTACTCCTTGCATGTGTTTCTTTTCTTCTTGCGATACTTTCTAGCCCAGTTGATTCGCTCTGGCCATATTAACTGTCAAATGAAATTAGGGCGTCAATTTGTGTGTGTGCATATTTATGCGCCGGAATCGAAAGCATGTGGCATTGCGAAAAGCCCGTGGGGAGGAAAAAGGGGAAGGGAGGGGGGGAGGGCGGCGTCGCGATAATATTATATATATTTGGTGCGTCGCAGGGCAGCAGAGTTTGTGAAACATTGATTAGTAGCCAAACCTAGCTCATAAAATTAAACATGTGCAAACAATAACACCAGTTAGGATAACTATTTAGACTATGCGTGTTTGTATTTATCGCGCCTTTGTGAATTGCCAAACATTTCGGGCAATCGGAATTATAAGTAGGCTAAAATGTATTCTTCCGGTTTGGTTAAAGCGCCAGCTTCTACTATGCTCTTGTTCATTCTCGTTCAAGCTATGGTAGTTTAGTATGGGGTACATGCTCAAAGACCTGTGTATCTCAGTTACTTCTATGACAAAAAGAGCAGTGTGGTCAATTGCCAATGTATCATATCGCGAACACACCCACCCATATTTCATCAAATACTCCTTTTTTTTACAGTAGAACAATCACTCACACAGAAATTGGCAATTTACATGTTCCACAAAATAAAACGACACCCTGAGTTTGTGCAAGAAAATTACATCAACAGAGCATCCACAAACACCTTCCGTCACATGTAGTACCCATAGTCGAGATTACGCACCGACTATGGTAGACAAAATATGCTTAATCAGATCGCACAATTTTTAAATAACCATACTGAAATACTGTCCTTGGTTAATAGCGCTAATACAATACACACACTTAAAACCACCTTAAAACGTTTCCTTCTAGGTCTACCCCAAACTATGTTGTTATTTTGATGTGTTTCTGTTTTATTAGATCACATTTTGTATATATGTCACTGTCTTTGCCTAATGGTGTAATTGTTTTTGGTTCGTTTTTTGGATGTACATTTTGCTGCTGGACCGTGCAGAAGGACGGGCCCTTGTCAGGCGACTCTAATCGCCTTTTGGCCCATTTTCGAGACGTTTGTCTGAATAAAGTATATTCAATTCAATTTCAATTCTCTTTGTGCACTTGTACATACCACTGTCCATACTGCATTCGTGACACTGCCGGCGCGAACACGACATCGGCGGTATTTTTGCACTTCTACTTCTAAAAGGTATAAGCGGGCATCAAAGTTTACCGCTTAGGTTAGTGCTCGAAGCGACAGCTTTCCACCACCTGCATTGGTGTTCAGGTACGACAACGTCAATTTCCCCTGCTAAGTTTAGCGTGCGACACTCAATTGGCGCATAGGTCACGTGGCATCAGAAGCACGTGACGTCATTTCCCCCTCCAAAGTTCGCGGGAAATGCACGAACGGAAAACATATTGGGATTGGTATGATTCGTTAGCGAGTATTTCGTGCTTTACAACAGGTGATCGCTCGTTCGCGCCGACAGCGTCTCGCAGTGTACATGCTCGAAAGTGGCGCGGCATTGCAGTGCAGATTAAAAGCGGCTGTAAGAACGTTCCACCCTGGTCGTGCATGCATAAGCGACGACGCATTCCTCGGCCCACTCTCTCGGCTCTGACTGTCGACGCATGTTTTTCTTGGGTTCGTGCTGTTGGCATTCACAGACGCTGAGACGGGGAAGTCGTCGCATCTGTATACCTGCAGGAGCGATGATGTTATACTAACGCTGAGATGCGCGTGGGCTGCACTGGAATGGGTGTGACACTGCGGCGTCGGAGTCGTCGTCTTCGCCGCTTTTCCGACTCCGCGAGCTGTCAGATCACATAGGATGTCCTAATGTGGACGCGTCTGCGGTCTTGGGGTGTTGACAACGGGTCGTCTCAATGTGGGACGTTGCTCTCCTTTGTGTTGTAGCTCGCGAACGAGAGTCTGCTGTCTCGAACTTGGAGCTGCAACCGGTCCTACTGCGATCATCTTGGCTCACTTTATTAAAAGAAAAAAATCCAGCAACAACATTGAAGTTCCCTTTACGTTAACACGCTGTTAACAAACAGGCCCGTGTTTGCCCATAGCAGGTGTGGCCACTGCGCAGGGTCACGCGAGACAAAGCGTCTGCACATGCGCAATGCCAACAGCAGCGCCCCCGCAGTGGAGTGGCGTCAGAGAGTTTAGTTGGTCTATTATATAGTTAAGAAACATGAAGATTAAGACACGCGGACGCGGCTAATTACGTCCATGCCCCTTGTGTCTTGCTTCGTCCTTTAACGTCCTTACCGGCTAGGGCTGTAATCTCGTTAGTAGCCACAAAAAGATGGCCGCGTGACTGTATAGTCATATAGGAAGAAGGCTCTTTGCAACCTTTGCACTCCTCCTTTCACGTGATGTTTCCATAGATCATTACTATAGGTCACACTCTTAGTGCCTCGTGACATGTGCCTCCTGGATAACCTGTGGGGCTTCCGCAATATCTGTCCTGGACCGCTGCTTAAAAGAAGCTTTTATTACACGAAAGAGTGGCCTGGACAAAACAGTGAACGCAGAAGCGAGTAGAACCGCGTGCAATGTCCGGCCGTGTGAACCTTTTACCCACCGTGAGAAAACAGACTAGCAACGCTCGCCCTCGGTGTCGGCGGCAGTCACCGTAGCTCTAAAAAGAAATATTAACAATGGAGCATTACGAAGAATGCACCATCATCGAAAGCAGAGAAACGCTGTCCAAAAAGAAACAAAAATAGCGCACGCCGTTTAGTGACTGACCGTTGCCCCCCACCACAACGTCTCAGCATCACGAACGAGCGTTTAGACACCTATAAGACAATGAGCGAACGTAGATGAATTGGCTTCAGCACGGCGTAGCCCAGTTCCAGTTCAAGAAAAAGGGGGGGGGGGGGGGGCTCAGCAATCCTTAAGTGAACTTAGACAATGGACCCTGGGGGGAATGAATTCATCTTAACACGACGTCAAGCATTATAGAAACAATAATCGTAGAAGGCCCTAGTAATAGACTCGCGGACTTGTTGGACATGGCGTAATTCGACCGGAAATAGCCGAGGCTCGCTTAAGCTCCTCTGTGTTGGATGGACGTATAGTACAAGACGAGGGCTGACCCTGCGGTATGTCATCATCCAGGAAGTTTATGCTAGCGTCCGACAGCGGAGGTGATTGCGTGCCTCTCTGGCTTGCCGCTTCGACGACATGGTTTCTTGGTTGTTTGTTTTTTGTTGTGTTGGCCAGGCACTGTCGTTATATACATATATCTTCTTGTTGACGATGCCTTGTGACCGTAACTGGGGCTGTCCTATAAAAAGCGTCGCGTCGTCTAGGCTCTCTTTCCCGTTTGCAAGAGCAGACAGCTGGCTGTTGTAATGGCGACTGACGCTTCGTGGTTATTTTTGTCCGATGACGTGACGCCGCTCGGAAGCTATTAGGCGTTTGATTGGTGTTGGGACGTGGGGGAGTATTGATTGTTTCGCCTGTGTGTTTGTATGTGTGTAAGTATATGGTCGCCTGCGCGGCTTGATGCAGAGCGTGGATTCTTGGGCTCGCTTTCTGATTTGCTTTCCGTCATTCTGATCAGCTAATGATGCGTTCTCATTGGCAAACAAACTTGAAGAAAAAAAAAAACGGTAAAAAAAGAAAAGTATTAACGGCGATTATGGAAAGCTTTAGCTTAACCGAATGTTTGCCATACACGAGTAGGCAGTACAGCTCTTGTATGATCATATCCCCAGAGAAGAAAATTTCCGTTTTATGGCCACTGTGTCACAGTTCACACACGGATGGCCTGGCGAAACTATAGAGTCCGTTGAGCGTGGTGAGTCGCTAGAATCGTATCATCATCTCACAGCCAATGGGAGCGCGGCATTCGCCGTTAAGAACACGCAAAAACCAATCACAAAGCAATGAGCGTTAACATAACAGCCCATGCCCTGTGTTTCTTAAAACGTCAGTGACTATAAGATAGGTTAATGTTTGAGCACCTAAATATATATGGTAGCGTCTCAAAACAAAACAAAGAAGTTTTATTTGACATTGCGCCAGCGTTATCAAGGGCACAGGGCACACATGCCTATGATTGTACATCAGCATCTATGTACAAGAGTATTCTCAGCAGTGCTAGTGGTCAAACTTTCCACGTAGAATGCAGTGACGCAGCTTCGTGATTCGACGTGCTGACCTTGCGTGTCTTCTGCAACGCGGGCTATACCAAGCTGCAACGATCAAAAGCAGTTCCTATGAGTTCCCTTGAGCCGGCGCGGGTGTGAATAGGTAATTAGGTGCGCTCAATGCCTTTGAACTGGCAAGCAGTCTTCCATCTTGATTACTCTCGAGGCACTGCGAGGAACTAGAACCTATTTTTTGCCGAGACGAGCTGGATCGGCCTGACACCATTTTACGGCACTCTTTAGTTTACATTATGCTTGTAAACTCAGAAGGAGCACAAGTGAAATCCAAGCTGCGCACGATGACTGCCTGTTTCCAGCATACATGGTGTTTAACAGAACATGAAATATTATTTTAAAGTTCAAGTTTAAACGTGTTTTGGATTGCAGAAACAAGTAACCTAATTCGTGCATCTTTGCAGGAGTTTCTTTCCTTAATATTTTACTTTCATAACTGTTTGTAGATGATTTTGAACGTGGGATTTAAATATTTTTTTTTTTATGCTCGCGAACAACTTTCTGTGGCTACGCAGTCAAAGCTCGTCAAAGCTACAGACCCTTTCCGAAATTCAGTCTGGCCACTTTGATCACTATCGGCATCTAAAAATGGCATATGTGCCGTATTGATGGCGGCCTTCTGTTTACTGATGAAGTAACAAGTTGAAGGTGCTCCTAAGCCGATCTTTTGAGGCCATTAAAGACGTTAGCACGATGCGAGCCAGGAACTGAATGCAAGAGCTGCGTAGGAGTCGACTTCTACCTCGGGTCTTCTACCTCGGAGAGGTCCCGGGTTCGATACCCGGACCAGGCAGATTTTGTCGGTCGCGCACCAGTCGCCTATAGATGTGTTTGGAGATTTGTGTTTGTCCTTTGTCCCTCTTGTTCCCCTTCTCCAGGGATTATTTTCGTCAATCTGTTATACTCTGTTTCACCTTATGATGTACCGCAGGAAAGGCTACAAGCGCGAGCTCCTTGCTCTACGGCACATCTCGGCGGCACAAGCTCTCGTGCGTTAAGAGTAGCTCCCAACGCTATTGGCGACGTGAGCGATGGAAAGCGTCGCTGTGATCGGTCTTCCACGATTGGCCGAATGCTGACTATGACGTAAGCAAAGGATTTCCCATCGACGGAAATAAGAGGAATGGAAGAACTTCAATTTTGACGGTGTTGGCAGTGTTGCTTTGAGAGTCCTATGATTTCAAGCTTCCACCATGCTCTTTACAAACACCTTCAAACTTGTTGTTCACCAGGTAATGACGTCACGGAAGGTAACCATGGGAGGGCGCCACCAAAACATCTCACCGCCAATATATGAGCTCGCGCTTCTAGCATTGTCTGCGGTACAACATAAGGTGAAACGGAGTATAGTAGCGCACAACCGGCTTCAAAGCCCCTTGATCGGTAGAACGTCATTAAGGGGATACTGAACCAAAGAATTTAGTGCCCATAATAAGTGGCGCACGTTCTTTCCACGAGCCAGCAGCCGCCGGTCTGCGGGAGCACACGCAACGAAAATGGCGTCAAAGACCTCCATTCGCGCTTAAGAGGACAGTGAAATGCATGGGCTTCGGGCCAAAGGAGAATAAAGACAGGCTTTTCATCTCTACAAGTGAAAGCTACGTGCTTGTTAGACCAATTAATCGCTTACCTTTTACACCAGACACCACTGCGTAGATGAAAAACTTGTCTTTATTCTCCTTTGGCCCGTAGCCCATACATTTCACTGTCATCTTAACCGCGAATGGAGGTCTTTGACGTCATTTTTGTTGCGTGTGCTCGCGCACACCGGCGGCTGCTGGCTCGTGGAAAGAACGTGCGCCACTTATTATGGACACTAAATTCCTTGGTTCAGTCACGGCCGGACTGGAAGCGCGCCGGTCACGGCCGTGGTTCAGTATCCCTTTAAGGCGTCTGTGTGGGCTGGCGCTTTGTTCTGACTGGTTGCATCTTTGTAGCCATCGACACGGAGAGGGATCGAGAAAGAAATGTATACAGTGTAAAGCACATATTCGTTTGCCGTTGACTTGCGAAAGCGACGGTGCCCGATAAAATACTGCGGACTACGAGTTCATTGCCGCCATTAGTCAGGTAAAAGTCACTCTGACATTTGAGCCACCACTAAGCTGAAACTGCAGTCAATGCCACAGTCACGAGAGCACAAAATCGCTGCTTTGAAACGCCGTTCGTGCCGAGTGAGCTCTCGCGCTTGAAACGCACGTCTCAAAGTCATAAGCGCGGGCCAAATCGCGTTTGTAGCTTTGACTGCATGCAGTCTCAGCTTAACGGAGTCGTACTTGCGCTTTCGCATTTTGAGTGCCCATCACAACTTCGCACGAGCACTATTCGCTGCTTCTGAAATTTATTTATTTATAGCACAATACTGCAGGCCAGATTTCTGGTTCAAGCAGGCGGGCCTTTTTAACAAACAAACAAGAAATGTAGATATGCATGCCATGCAACAAGTAACACGAAAATAATTAAAAAAAAAGACTCAAAGCAAAAACAAATTTCATAATTCTTAACGATTAAGAAATGAATGGCTTTGCCACGTGGGCCACAAAAATGTTCGAGGATATTCCCGATGTGACGTACCCTACTCGTGTTGCTAAGCTGGGCTCCTTTCCGCAAGGGGGGATAATTTTTAAGTGCGACAACATTTCTTTGTGTCGTTTTATGTCACAGTGGCCTAAGAAACCGTGATGAAAACGTTTCTGGCACACAAGCTTCCCAACGCTTAATCCTCCCTGGAAACTCGACGCCCAACGCGTTTCCAGAAATAACCTAAATGCGAATTGAAGTTAGTTTTTTCTTACACTTCCTCGCTTCTCTGGCGCGAGACCAAGAGGAAGAGAGCACCCAGTGACCTCGCGCATTGCATGGCTACCGCTTCTTTGGCACGCGTCTTCGGCGAGAAGGACCTTGAGGACTCGCATTCGGAACCCCAAATGACTCCATCAATGGACGCGACGTCGACCCCGCAATGGAGTACGTTCAACGAGGATCCTGTTGACTTCTCGTACCTTCGTGCCACTCCCCCGAGCCATCTGGGAGCCGCGGCCTTCTGGACGAAGAGGTCTCCTACCCTCGACCTCGTGACGGTGTTAGCAAGAGTTCAGTCCTGGAATCCGCGTTGTTTCCCAGGACCTGGTTTCCCGACGTTTCCATCCAGGAGGATTACGACGACTTGCTGGCAAAAAGCTCGTGGAGCGAGGGAGGGTCAAAGAAGGACGCAGCAGATGACTGCGGGGTTCTCAGCGACTTCGGCGTTCGGATCACTGACGAGCTGGAACCACCCAACGATATGATCGTAGGTTTCCGCGGCTTCTATTCGTTGGGATGTTGGAGCGTTGAGGTGCGAGGTTCACGGTAGAGCTACACGTGACGCTGTAGTCAGCCATCGTGAACCCGAATGTTTGCGAACAAATCCCCCTTTAGACAAACAGCCTGTCCCAAAAAGCCCTCCATTATTCCTAATTTAGCAAAGCAAACGCCGTAGAGGAGACGAATAGACAGGTGAAAACCACGAATCATGGTGAGCAGATGGCTTTGGGAGAGGAGCTTGCGCTGCTAATATTAACCTGCTACAGACGGCTCACCCGTGATATCACACAGTACCAGTGGTCACACGAGGTGGACACACTGCCGCACGCGCAGTGTGTCCACCTCGTGTGGGAACTGCGTGTTTGCTAACACCTCGTCTGGGCTTGTTTGTGAACTGCGCGTTGGCCCATAGCCTTCATTCGCCGCTTTAGGCGAGTATGTTGCTACTGAGCGCGCCCCGACAGCGAGTTTACGCTTTCGCTGCGCTCATCTGGCATCATAAAGACTTGGCAGGTGATAAGTGAAAGCCCGTTTTGAGAATGCGCTGTGAACAACGCGCTTCAACCTGACATGTAGTCGTGCAGTTTATGTTAAAGCATGAAATACTTTTTAACGTACCCCCAACTCCAAAGTGTTAGTCCTCTCGTCCTCACGTCTGTCTGTCCGTCCATGTATTTCCCGCTAAATTTAGCGGGAAAATTTATGTCACGTGAGCTATACACGAATTCAGTTTCCCCGCTAAATTTAGTGGAAATTTGATATCACGTGACCTGACGTCACAGCACCTACATATCAATTTAGTTTACCCGATAAACATAGCGGAAAAAATGGCGTCACATGACCTATACACGAATTCAGTTTTTCCCGCTAAATATGGCAAGAAAATTGATGTTCTATTTCCCCGCTATATTTATCGGGAAAATTGACGTCACGTGACCCTGCGCCACCTGACCTGTACTTGTTATGTGCACATATATATGAAATTATTTATTTAATCATTTTAATTCATTCAGTCTTCCGAATAAATTAAAATGATCACTTCTTAAATACTGCATTACATGCATTTTCGGACTTTAAAGGTGAAGGTCGCCGCCAATTTTATGCTGCACGCGCGTAAGCCCTGGGAGGCACACTGACCGAATCCACCTTTTCGGAAATCAAGGTTCCAGAGACTTCGGTATAAAAACACATGTTCGCGTTCCGTGGACTCACTAGCGACCATGATAGGCATTCAAGCGAGAGGCTCGTGCCAGCGCTCATGGTGTGCACGCGCATTCTCTGCTCGAACCGGCGATTTCCAAAAGTATATTGCAAACATCAATGGATAAGCCGTGTGCTCAGGGTCCACACTCGTGCCATGCAATATACTTTGCGACACGCAGTCGTAGTACAACGTAGTTCAACGCTGCTATGCAAATGGGCCTTCACTTGGAGCACAGCGAATGCGCGAAAGTAAGGGCAAAGCCGTTTGAGGTGCTGATCGAGCTTACTACCTCGTGCGATGGGAACACCTTTTAAAGCTAATATATCTTTCCCATAAGCTCATCTTTGTTCAAGAGAGAGAAAGAAAACATCTGTAATGACACTTAGTTGAGAGTTCAAGGGGGCATCCAGGAGCAGGCCAATAAAAAGGTGTGAGGAGAAGGGGTTTACAGAGGCTAGCATCAGGCACGTATCAGGGGAGGCCCATGGGGCCCGGACCCCCCCCCCCGAAATCTTCCATTTCGCTGGGACCTCCCTTCCCCCTCCCCCTCATACAGCATTTTGTCATGGGCGGGCCCCCCCCTCCCCCCCCCCCGAAACAAAATCCTGGCTACGTGCCTGGCTGGCATCATCATCATCATCTAATGGTTTGAGTTCCTTTTCGATTCAATATATGTGTGGGTACGTTTGATTGATATCACGTGCGGACAGATTCAATTTATATCACGTAGGCTACACGAACTACGCATGCAACACGCACAAATTAGATGAACTTGACTCCTTTTAGCATGTCAGACAAGCTTTGAGATGAACCGTGTTTGATTATTGACAGAAATATTTTAAGTCTGTCTCAACTGTCACGTAATAGCTCAGTCACAAACCCTAAAGAGAGGGTTGTGACTGTCATTAATACAATTTCATAGCACTTCGGAATTTTGGTGGGAGCATTTTGAAGTGCTGTCTTGCCTTTAATAGGAACCATCCTTAAAGTACAATAAGATACTGTGCTTATGGTGAACATTTCCTACTTGCAGTTCGTTGAAAAACCACGAACGCCCCAGATTGATCCGCTTTTGGAGCTTGTGAAAAGGCGAGCGGTTCCTGGAGACCCTGACGACCTCACGTACCTCAGAACAAGCGTCGCCAAGAGTCCTCTTCTCGGATCGGCGCTCTTTCCGAACGCTTCTGCTACGAGCAACTCGCGGTTCGTCGTTCCCGGCATATCGTTGGCAGGAAACGTCCGGAGAAATGAAAACGAGTCAGTCTTAACCTCAGGTGAGCCGTCCCCAGCCGGGCGGACCACCTTCGTCAACAAAAAGTACGGCGCAGAGGACAGGGCGAAGAAATGGAAACCCACCAAAGAGACAGCACCGGAGAAAACTACCAACGTTCTCAAGGACATCTTCAGCAGGAAACTACCGGGCAGAATCGACCCAGGTCGAAGGAGACTCTCCACGAACATTTCTAAATGGAATATTTCAAATATCGCGAATAAGAAGGCACAGAGTCAAGGCCTCTCCAGAGGCAAAACGGTGTCCAAGGACGTCATAGAGGATGATACTTCAGACGTTAAAGACGATTACGAGCCTGATTGGACACCCGGTTCGACCGGCGCCATCTTGAAACGGAGTGAACCGGATAACGAGGACAGAGGACAAAAACGTGGGATCATCAAGGCTATAAATAAGCAGTTCTTTCTCGTCACAACGGGAGGTCTTCTTGGGACCGCCATTCTTTTCGCTATAATACAACCGTCCTTCTTCGCAAAGCCTCTTAAGGACACTGTAGAAGAGTCTGAACGGCCGCAGGAGGGCATTGGACTTAAACGCTCGTGGTTTGCGGTCCTCAATCAGTCCAACCACGAAGCTACTAAGTACGAGGGAACATCATCGACATCGGTTGACGAAGTTTCCAGCAATTTGCAATGCAGCACTGCTGCCTGTCGCTGGCAGCGCCGCGTGATGGATACGAAGTTAAATCTTAATGCAGATCCGTGCGAGGACTTCTACTCTTACGTCTGCTCTGAAAGCTGGGAATCAGATGGGGAGTTGCCTTACAGGGCAGCCGGCCACGCTTACATCATCATGAAGGTCACCCAGTTCATCAGGGGGCATGAACATGCTGTACGACACAACCGTAGCGGAGGCCGGCTGAACTTTCTTGATCATGCCAGCTTATTCCTGACAAGCTGCCTCAGTGATGCTAATCCAGGAAGCTTGGCTCAGTGGGACCAAATAAGAGCCTTACTTAGAGACGTGGGACTCGATGACTGGCCGTACCTCGTGCCGCCGCCTCCGCCCTTCAATCTGGACGACGTCTTGAAATTGGTTGGCCGCCAACTGGCTATTTTTCCTTTCGTCCACGTCGCTCTTCGCAAGAGAGCGGAAAACGGCGATTATATCCCTCACCTAGATGCGCCGAGAAACTTCCTCTTCGCACGGTACGAAATGCAGAAAGACTCAAAGTCTTTGCCGTACAGAGAGGTGATAAGACGAGTTTTGATCCTGTGGAAGTCTATCCGGAAGAGCAACACTCTCACCCAAGAGATCGTTGAACTGGAAGAAGACCTCTTCGATGCTTCCCGGCCCCCGAGAAAACAAGTCTGGAGTCGTGACATGATCGTCCCCGTCACGCAAATACCAATGTTGCCTCGGCTTCGTCTGGACGTGTACATATGGCATCTACGACAAGGAGCCAGGGAGGTTGCGATACTTAACCCGTCGTACTTCTCTCGTCTCTCGACCGTTCTTCGCAAGCCCACTCCGCGAACATTTCTAAACTTCATTGGTGTTTGGGTTGTGGTCATTGCATCCCCATTTCTACCGGAAAACTCGCTACCTCGAGAACTAGCCCAAATGAATCATCCGGACCATAAGACCTACCTGGACTCAAGACACCAGACCTGTTTCCACCTGGCTGAGAAGTTGTTTCCACACGGCGTACGGTGGATTCTACGAAGCATCGTAAGGGAGACAGGGGACTTGGACCGTCAGTGGAACGTCCTGATCAGAGACATGGTTTCTGCCGTGGTCCACTCGTTTCGGGAAGGCACGGCCTGGATGAAAAGCGCCGACGTATCCAGCACAGTGAAGAGACTCAAGTCTCTTCGCGTGGACTTCTTAGGTGGTCGCGAGCCGCTGGAGGACATCGCTTCTTATTACCCCGAGGCCGATGTCACGTTTGAACCGACAACAGCTCTTAAGGATTACACTCATCTCCTGAATTCTTCGCTCGCAAAGTACTGGGCCTCACAAGATGGGTCGGACTACGATGCTCGCCACTCTGACCGAAGCTTCGGCATGGACATAGCTTGGGAACGTTCTCCTGAGGCTCCTGGTACCCTTTACATGAGTTCGAGTACCGTCGCATCGGCTTCGCTCGTGACAAAGGAAAAGTTTCGCCCACTCTGATTCCACTTATGGCAGCGAACCTCGCCAGGGCCCTTTTCATCTCGTCATTGGAAGAATCCAATTGGTCGGATTGGGTTAAGGACAACTTTCGTCGGGTTGAAGTTTGTCTGCTGGACCGACTCGAGAAGACGTTGGGAGCAGCTACTTCTAACACAAAAGACTTTCTCCTCGTGACACTTGCAGACAATGCCATTATGAAACCACTAATGACAGCATTTCGAAGGGTTGGTAGCGGGGAGGAAACCGTACCGGGGATGCGGAGGTCCAACTTAACACCATGGCGATATTTCTTCATCAACTACGCCGCTGACTTCTGCGTCCCCAAGGCCGAAGACCGTCAGGCCCTTGACCGGATGCGACTTCGGATCAGCCTGCCCGCCAAGTCTCGCGTTAATTCGGCGGTGCTCGGATTGCGAGAGTTTCAACGCGCCTTTTCTTGTCCTGGACGACTGCTGACGTCAAGCTGCCCTATCTGGGCTGCCCGCGACGTCGCCTCCTAGGAATCCGGGATGCGCAGTTTCTAACGGTTACGGACGGTAGCGGAGTACACTATACCTCTGCTCGTTCGAGACCTCAGCCCTTTCTTATTTCTCTTTGTTCCTGTTTGCGCTATTGCGCAGTCCATTAAAGTGATCTATGCCTCTCCTCTGCGGGATTCCCACCCCAAACGACCTTGCACCCAGCGCGCGCGCGCACACACGTTCCCTCCTCGGAATTTCCTATCCGGCGCGTTACAAGATTACGTCGACTGCCGTTGTGTGCCCGTCTGTATACCTGCGTATACAGACGGGATGTAATCGCGTGACGTCGCCGGCTACATCACGTGACTTTGTCGTGCTGTCCTGGAGCCGCTACGTCACGTGGTACGACGGACAAAGCGGTTCCGGGGTTTTGCGTGTCGTCGCTGGACGACTTTTGCGTGGCTACAGATGGCTTATTCTTCGCTCGCTTTCTCAAAGTATGCTGGCCGCTTGCGGAGTTCCTGGTCGGTGATGATGTAAGCGCGGCTCCGTCGAGAAATTCGACGAACGCCTAGCAAGGCGTTCTCTGTCCTTTGGAAAATCTGCGCGCGTTGCGTGTTCGAGTAGGGGTGCTTTCACTGGTTATACGTACATTTATTTTGTCTACACTTCGATTCGCACGAAGTCGGATTACAGCCGACACTACGATCTTAGAAAATCAATTATACTTCGTTTCAGCTTGGGTCCAGACGCAGCCGATACTACAAGCGCGAGCATGTGACCCTGAACAGTGCTTGACTGCACGAGCGCGCGTGCTTGGCAGGGACGCTGAAAGCCCGCGGAGCCCGCGCTTGCAGCATCGGCTGCGTCTGGACCCAAGCTGAAACGAAGTATAGGAAGTGCCAAAAGTGTTTGTGCTCTTCCTGCCACCCCGGCTAAACCATGTCACGCCTAGTAAATGCGCCGTGATCCTGCGCTTTTTTTTCTTCAATGCAGAGAACAATCGTTTGCTTCTTGCACAGGGGTTCCGGTGACGTCAGACGACGTCGATTTCTGATTGGCTCTGATTGAAGGATAGTGGGTAGACCTCAAAGCAATTAGCTGCCTTGAGGTCTACCGACTATCCTTTAATCAGAACCAATCAGAGCTCGGCGTCTTTCTGACGTCACCATAATCCCGGCAGAAGAAGCAGACGAACCCGCAGCTCCGCATACGTTATTGGTGTAGCCGATGATGGCAAGTGCACGAAAACGATTAGATTCGATATGACGATGCAGTTTTTCCGCTGCTTCATTGACTCCGTCGAATTGTAGCCATTGGCTGCGGTCAAACTCAATCTGAAACGAAGTATAAAAAATGAACCAATGGAGGCTTCGGAGGGTCGGGAAATGCGCCTAACGTCATTTATTTCGAATGTCTGCTGGACCGAGATGATGGACCGCGTCTGTCTGTTCTGCATTTTTAAGACGGTTTACCATGAAACGTTACTGCGCACCACTGAAGGCGATATACTAATCGTATATCGCATAGCGGGACACGAAAGAAGTAGAACGCGAGAGCAGAGGGTCGGAAATGTGATGTTTCGCTGAAATTTCGACATGAATGAAATATACGTACTTTACTCTTTCATCGGCTTTTTTTTCCTGCGATTTATTGCGATATATGCCCGGTTCCAATGAGTGCCATGCGCGTCATAGCCGAGTGCGGCAGGCGTCACAGGTCGACTTGTATTCGGTAAAAAATCGAGCCATCGCGAATATTCGGGTTCGAGTTTGGGATCAATTGGTACAGTAACGGAAATTGCCGAAATCTAGACAGCGTCCGGTGCAAAGCACGTTTTCTGAGCCACGGCCGCTTATTGCGGTTGCTTTAAAAACTTTAACTTCTATTTGAAAAAAAAGGCCCAGCTATATAAAAACTAAAAATGCAGTGTAAAAAAAAATTGGCTTGTGTGTATGTTTATACAGCCTACAACTTGGTCTGCCTCAACGGGCGAAAAGGCTCCCAGCTGTAGATGAGAAATTTAGCCAGTGCACTACAACCGCTAGCTAGGGTCTTTAACGTGCATCACGCAGCAGCGATACACGACCGCATGCCGGTATACGATGCTCATCCAGATCCAAACGGGCAGGGTGGGGATTGAACCCAGGATGCCTGGGTTCTGCAGCGCGAGCCTTCGCTCCACGTGCTCCGAGCTGGTGTGCTCTAGCCCACTCGGCCACCGATCCCTTTTTTCTTTATTGTTGGCCACCGATCCCCCAAATGCCGACTCGAATACGGGGCAGGTGTTTCGACCGGCGCGGCTCTGGAATGGGAGCCTGTAAAGCAGCGCGTGTGCATAAACAATCGCGGCGCTGCAGTCGTCACGATAGTAGAAAGGAAGGAAATCGCTACACGTGCGCGTGCGCATGGCGCACGCGCACAAACACGACCCTACTGACCCATACCAGCGATGCGCCGGTGTCGACACTATACTCCGTTTCACCTTATGTTGTACCGCAGCGAAGGCTAGAAGCGCGAGCTCATAGCGTTGGCAGCTGCGCTTGCGTGCACGAGAGCTTGTGCCGCCGAGGGTGTGCCCTAGAGCAAGGAGCTCGCGCTTGCAGCCTTTCCTGCAGGTACATCATAAGGTGAAACAGAGTATAGTCGCGATTTACCACCACGGGACTCGAGCGCGAGCCGCTTCGGTCCCAACACATACCCCGTATTCTTGTACACTGTACCAGCATATGAGTAATAGTGTGGCCGTGTCTTGAGGTGCCTAGGTAGTGGCGAATTACACCTGACAGCTTGTTTTTTTAGGGGGAATCGGGAGTCTAGATTAGAGTAACATGTTTCGATGGCGCTTTCTTACGGTTTCTGATAGGGTTCCTGTATAGGCGCGTTTGATTCCCACGCCGTGTGCCGCCCTCGCCGCTATTCGCCGAGATCCGATCACGTGAGGTACCGGATCAAGTGTCGTGCAGCAAAGTAGACGTTGCACGCGCCCCGAGTACGTTCCCTGCTATTTGAGCGCGCCGCGCGCCTCGAACGCGCGGCGCCGCTGTTCGCCGAATAGACCTTTTGCTGTCTTACCCAAGCATCAAGGAGAATGCAGATTGCGTTCAACGCGCCGCACGTGCTGGCCTCAGCAGTAGTAACTTTTCAAAGCAAAACATAAAACAAATGGCATCTTGCACGCGCGTTCGTCAATGCTTTCTTTTGGTTATTTACTTTGAATCTTTTATACAGGAAAGGCGTGCGCGTGCGGCGCGTGGAACACCAATCCCTGCATTCTCCTTGATGCTTGGGTAAGACAGCAAATGGTCCATTCAGTCAAGTTAGAGCGGGATCAACATGCCGTGCAGGAAAGCCGGCGCTCCGGGTGTGAACACGCAACTCTGGCTCCCGTACCGCTCATTCACACTGGAAGCGGATCCGCGTTCGCAAAGCGGTTGCGAACGCGGTTGTATAAATATTCAGTACAATTGCACGCGCACTTGATGTCATCGAGTGCGCGTGCAATTGTAGCTGGATCTTTATACAACCGCGTTCGCAACCGCTTTGCGAACGCGGATCCGCTTCCAGTGTGAATGAGCGGGCAAGAGCCTATAGACCTTTCCAATGTTTACAAAATCACAGTCCAGCGTGCGATCTTCACAGCCCAGCACGTGCGTGTTCGTCGCTTCGGAAAGAGAGCAAAGCACGCGCCATACGCACGAACGCTCAAAATGGCACCGGCCACACGCTCTTTTTGGAAAGGTCTATACACGAACTCATCTCTGTGACGTCACGGCGCGGTGGTGGCGCGTCGGTCGCACTCTCCGGTCTGGGCCTGTGGGCAGAAGTCCCCATGCCAGACGTGTATTCCTGCGTTGTTTTGAAAGGAACCGGACAAAAGCCTGCCTTCTCGTCAAAACGCCGCGACTGGGGCCGTACCAAAAGTGTCGAGAAAGGTTTGAAGGTCAGTTTTCACGTGCTCGGTTCGTCCGGAAATCTGGATATGTGCCGTGAAAAGGGAAAAGCAGACGCCGTCGGACAACGATTGCTTGGGCGGGAAGCACTTTGGGTTGAATTCACGGATACTTGTGGTCATCAGACTTATTTGTTTTGTTCCAACATGAACGCCAGAGAACCGTTAAGTTGTGCGGACCACCTGCGGACTACGTTCAGTGCGTCTTCAAGTTCAAACGGCCGCCTGATTGTTCGAACTGTCGTCTGCTCTTTCAAACGTTTCTGCTTGTCGTCTGCTCTCTTATACGACGCCGGTCCGCAGACCAAATGTTGGCCCGGTACTTGCGATAAGAAGTAAGTGCGGGCCTCAAAGACTTATATTTGAAGGTTGGTAAGCAGGCTCGATGTAAACAGTAGATACAAGGAGATGTTGATCATTGTTACGAGTGACCATCACCGACTTGTTATGCCTAAATCAGTTGGTCCGATTCTGCTTGCGATTTTCAGTATCGACGTCGACCATCTCAGTTACGGTTCACGCTTTTGCAGCCCGAGCGGCGTCGCGACTGGAAATTTTGAGCGAAATCTCATCATGCGAATCAGGCTTTAGCGTACAATCTGCGGCGTCCACGCGGAATGAATTGCCACATGTCACATTATTCACGCGAAGTTTTGCGGTGTGACGTGCCTTGGTAGTTCGCTGACGCCGCTCAAGATAGTCAGACATATCGTCAGGAAGATGTAGAACCAACAATTCGAACGCGAAAAAGGCCAGGGGGACTCACACTGACGCCGACAACATCGCATTTCAATGGTGTGTTTATGGGCGACGGCGAGCTTCTTGCCCACACCCCTATCGCGCATGCGCGGCGCCGGAGGCGTCCGCTAGGGGCGCTCCGGGCGCTCCGGTTTGTTTGTAAACATGAGTTGGTGTATAGACGCTTTACACACGCGCCAGATTGAGCCGCCATAGCTGACCTTCTCTTGTCTTACCGAGATGCAGAAGCCACTGAAATGGACGTTTCCGAGCCTCCACACAGGCCTATGCTGGGGAGAAAGGACGTAGTAGCCCCTAAAGTGGCAATAACCTGCCCTGCTGTGGTAAGAATGAAGTGCAGCGAACGGAATAAGAGGAAACAAAAACTGAAGGTCGGTTATGGCGGCGCCCATGCACAGCTGCTGTAAAGCGTCTATACAGGAACTCGAGTTTCTGTCTATGACTTAACGACCAGGATTTGTCTCGCCATGATGTTAGGAGTTGTGATCCGGGCTATACCTATCATCAGTTGTGAGCGACAAGTTCGATGGTGTGTGTAAAAAGTATACGCGTTCTTAAATTAATTTCGTCAAAGTAGACAGTCCGACATTGCTCTTATTTCCGTTGATGAAAGCGGAATTAAGCTCACGTAAGGAAATTATGCAGGCGGTCACTAATGTGAAGTTCACACACGTGATTCTGCTTGAGTTGATTGCTTGCAATCTGGAGTATGGTGCCTCAAACATTTCGTTTGTTACGTTCTGCTCATTAATTCGTAAAATAATTTGTGCTTTACGATTCCTGGTCGGATTTGTTTTGCATGGTGATCAGAGACTCAGAGGTCACATGTTCGTACTGCGAAATTTAGTAGCGTCCTCTAATATGGGTATATAAACTCCCCGCCTATAAAAACAGCAAGAACAACAACAATGGCAGGTGGGTACAAGAAAACAGAGGACGCTTGTGAGATTAATTACGTGAGCTTAAATAAGACGTCAAGGTGAGAGTCTGGCTCAATCGTGGAAAGCAGTGGAATGCCGACCACAGTGACGATCTCGGTCGTGCACGTCACCAGTATAGACAGTTGGAAGGCACGGTGACTCGGCTGGTGCTTCACGCGTGCAAGGACAGCATGCGGGCGTGTTAGTCACTTTACCAGTTCGCATATTACACGTGCTTGCCCGCACGAGCAGCAGACTTGGTGGTCGCCAAATGTCCTTCTTCCAATCGCGTATATGTACAGCGTGTCAGCCGAAAAAAATTGGTGTTTCTTTTTCACCGCAAAAATAAACTACGTATCATCGCCGAACGCTTATTCTCCGCTTAAATGTAGCGCTAGCGGTCCGAACCAAAGTGCCGCAGCTTCAGCACTAACTGCAATTTCAATAAAAAGTTATTTTTTTTCCTAAAATTTCAATGAGAAATTGGGGTCCGTTTTCACCCGTTTTCGGAGATTCGTGCCATAGAGTTCCATGTATTCGACAGCTCCGTCGGCCGCCATTTTCCCATTGAAAATATCAGAAAATCACATAACTTTTTATTAAAATGAAACACTACATTTTGGGGGATTTCCTATAGAACGCGCTTTTGCAAAAACGAAGTATATTTTCCTGCGAAGCGATCTGCCGGTTCCATGCATATAATGCCGGTATACAACCTGGAGCGTAGGCACGGCATTCGTACAATGGTGCCGACGCGTCGGTAATACGATGCCGAGTATTTTATGTAACGACCCAATCGGGGTCAGCCGCTCGTAATTTGCATGATCTGATAGGACAGCAGAACCGCGCTAAAGAACGAGGAAATGCTAGACGCCTTGGGCGAGTACGCGACCCCAATTATTGTCTTTCTTTTTAGGTTTCATGGTGGTGATGGTGGTTTAGTTTGTGTATCCTTTCCTTCGATTGTAATGTGTGTAAATAAGCCCCTGATACGAAAGCGGCGTGATAGTAACCAGTTAAGATAGAAGGATGTTTACAGTTCACACAATCAAAGGTCATGTTGAAAGTAAGGAAAATTATGCAGGCAGTCAGTAATGTAAGGTTCACACACGTGATTATGCTTGAATTGATTGCTTGCAGTTTGGAGTATGATGCCTTAAACATTTCGTTTGTTACGTTCTGTCTACTAATTCGTAAAATAATTCGTGCTTTACCATTCCTAGTAGAAGATTTTTTTTTTTTTTGCAAATTGGTTAAAGATCACAGGTTCATACTGCGAAATTTCGAAACGTCCACAAATCTGCGTAAATAAACTAACCGCCTGTAAAACAACAACAATGGCAGGTGTGCATTCGAAAAACAGGGGAGGCTTGTTTAAATTTTTTAGATTTGGGAGAGCGTTTATATTTCACACCGTAAATTGAAGAGACATCAAAACGGTTGGGATGCGGTATCCATATGTTTTCGTAAAAAAAAAATCAGAGCTTGCAGTTTCTGGCGCTAATGTTTACCATTTTCTTTTACAGAGACAGGGTTTTGTTTTAACGAGTAATTATCTTTTCTTTTTTAACGAATACTGGCGAACAAGCTTTTTTCGTACGTTCATCCACAACTCACCTCCACAAGTCAGCGCTTTATAAGGCCCGAACGACGTACTGGCTAAACGCATCGTGGTGTTACATACGAGTCATTCCATCGAGCGTAATTTTCGCTAACGATAGCAACACTACGGTTTTACAGCGACGCGTTACGTTTTCTTGCATCGCCCAACTTCCCGCCGCCCTGTTGGCGAACTCGTTAGAGCGCGCCGTTAGCTAAGCAACGATTCGGGGAACGGTCCACCGGGGGCTGTGGTCCGCAGTGCTTTTCGGAAAGAGCTCCAAGACGGCGCCTTCCATTAGGAGGCGGAGAATGATCTGACACACTGCGTTCCGTAACAACGAGAAAGACTGAGAATTCTGTGCCATAGCGACATCGGTTTGAAGCAGTTGTTTCGCTGGTACACGGAACAAGCAGGGACTGGGGGAGAGTGAGAAAAAACAACAACAGATGTGTGTTTCCATGCCGTTTCGCCGGAAATGCCAGAGGGCGCGACGATTGACCAACGACATCTCTGACCGGCTACCATCATTGAGGACGGGTCAGATATGTGATGGTCGTATACGTTCCAATTCCGTTCCGATGCAGCGTGTGTGCCGGTCTGTGTTATTTGACCAATCTTCCGGTTACCCGGTCAAGGTGTTTAATATGTATGTAATTAGGAAATAGCTCATTAGCGCGAATGGAGATGTTGGTAGACGTTCGTACTGGTCAACCATTTCGTTCCTTCACCGAATTATTCGCAGAATTACCGGTGGAGTTTGGGTTGTGGGGCGACTGATTGTGTCATTGGCGCGCTTCTGGCTGGTCGCCCATTCTTGGCGAATTCCCATACAAATATCAGTTTTGATACTGCCACCTTGACCGTCCTAATTGTTTACCTTGGTTTACAAACGTACGGCGTGAAACTGTAATCTGAAAAGCGTGCGCGTGGATTTCCGGGTCGCCCAAGGCTTCTAATATGTTTCGATAATTTTAGCTAATGTTAAAGCATTGTTTTGAGTTCTGTCTTGAGTGCCTCCAATTTTATATGTTGCTTCTGTAGCTGTAGTTTCTAGAACTTGCCTTTAGGGTTTAGATGTTAACGTCTATTTTTTATTGACATTATAACTGTTTATATAACGTACGCTCTTCTTGATATTTAAATAGTTAAAACGCTCTTAATTAAAGAAATTATTTTTTTAATGTTTTGCAATAATAGTGAAGCATCATGCATGGACCGTGTACCCACACTAATCTGGTTCACACTGAGATTCGTCTAGTTTCCTCCTATTGTTATGTTGTTATTACAGAAGTAATGACCTCCTTCAAACCCTATGACATGTCAACCTGCTAAACAAAAACAAACATACAAATCAATTAATTTTTTTTGCTTGGCACACAAACTGTTACATTTGCTGGTTGCCATTCACGCACGTACCTCTAAAGCCCCGCTATCCTGGGAAAAGTTGCGCCATTCATTGTTGTAGAAATGCTCGAGGCACGTGCCGCGCGCCTCTTCTGGGAAATTAATGGCGTCTGAAATTCTAGCTCAGTGCTGCGCTGTGCCGCCATGATCTACCTAAGGGCTGCACGTCGCACGTGCCTCGTGCATCGACGAACCTTGCGCTGCTTTTAAAACATGAAGGGGCTTTACGTACCTCGGGTTCTGGCACGTGATTATTCAGTTACCTCACTCTAAAGCCGGGGTCACAGTGCTTATACGGAGTATTCACTGGACGCCATATTTGTGGGTGCTGTTTAGAGCGCATGCTCAGAACGAGCTCACATCAGTAGGCTGCTAAGACCGGCAGTCTTGATGGTGCGGAATGCACGTTGCAAAAGAACTGTGGAAGCTCGCCATCAGCACGCGCTCAGCATTCGCGCACACAGCTATGGCCGCCAGTGAATACTCCATAGCATACAAAGACAGTTTGCATACAGATTCAAAAACGAGTCAGCGCGAGATCCGTGCTTCGAATGGCGCATGGCAACGAGTTCAAGGAGAAAACTTGGCACGCGGCGTTCGAAACACGGATATTGCGGCGTCTGGTGTTTGCAGACTGTCTTTTGTATGATGTATTGAGCAGTGTGACCCCGTCTTTACGTGGCGCGATGAGGTTCACATAAACGCAACCTCTTGCCACCTTCGAGTCTGACGTGTCTGTCAGAACCCATGGAGTATTCACTGGACGCCATATTTGAGGTCGATGTTGTAGGGCGCATGCTCAGAACAAGCTTACATTAATAGGCTGCTAGGACCGGAAATCTGATGGTGCGAAGTGCATGAAGGAATGCGGAAGCTCGCCGTCAGCACGCACTCAGCAACCACGCACACACATATGGCTGTCAGTGAATAGCTCCCTATAGACCTTTCTTCAAGGGCGTCGCCATCTTGAATTGTCGTCACTTCCAGTATGGGCGAAAACATTGCTTGCCGTCGCCACGCCAGTAGAAGACACTTAGGATATAAGCGTAACCGTCACACATTATCGTTTTGCCACCCCCTTATTTTTGCAGTACAAGTTGAAACGTTCTAGTATTTTTCGTCGCCCATACCGGATACGTGTACTAGGTGGCTGGAACAGAGTACACGAAATGGCCTATAGCTACATTTCGTCTCGCCTAAAACCACTGGATCTTGAGAAAGTAGCGCCAATACCTTCCCTGCCTGGTGGCCGGAGACAAACAAATACCAACATAAAGGCGACAAAGCCTCGCAAAGTGATTGGCCGATTTTTCTCAGTTGCCATGGCAATCGCCATTTTTGGCCCTTCAAACCTTCCGAAAGGGTCGTTCTGAACCAGTCGCGCCTAGATTGCTGTAGGAGCATCATCGTACTGAAAGCGTTCCTCGCCAATATAAGAGTCTTTGGCACTGAGCACGCAATCAACTTATCAATCATGCTTATTTCCCCAAATCTCTTACAATGATATTGCTTATTCTCGCGTATTTCAAGACAGGAAAACTATTAATGCCTTAGCATTAGTACCCACATGACTGGGAGAAAATGACGGCGTCTGTCTCTGGACAAAACAATGGAAAGGGAAACGCGCCGCGGAGAGAGGAGGAGAGTAGTAAAGGGAAAAGGCGAGAGGGAGATGACGTCACGGGGCGGAAGCCAATCCGGTTGCTGGGGCCAGTCTGAACTTGCAGGCGTGCGGAGCGGGTATGCCTTGGTTTGTGCTGCAAAATGCAGTATGTACCAAGTACTGTACTCCGTTCGCCCTAAGCTGAGACGAGAAGCTCCGCCTTCAGCGCGAGGCTTTATGCCCTTGCTAACACAAGTGTGAACGCGCAGGCACGCGCAACCAAAGCACTGCGGAAGTCAGCAAGCTCGCGCTGAAGGCGGAGCTTCCGGTCTCAGCTTAGAGTGAACGGACTATAGCGCTGGTCCAAGTAGGCGGCAAAGAAGACGGATCGTCTTCTTTGCGCCTCATCGACAAAGATAAAACGGCAAAATCCAAAGTAGACATACCGCCGCCGAAGCCGGCCGACGGGATTCCGACGCCGCACGTGCGAGATATATGCTCCTGTAATCGCCGAAGAAGACCAGAAATACGCAAAGAAAGAGGTTGTAAAAATAATATTTGATGTTTCCTCAAAAAAGATACAAAACATGTAATGTGGCATAAAAAAAAAAGATACAGTGCATACGTCACAAAATACACTTAAAAAAAGATCTAAAAAAGAAACATTGGAAAAAGTTAAAGGAAGATCCACTGGTGGATCCTTAGGAAACGCGTTAGCATGACCCTTGGGAAAAGCCACACACGACCCCCTTTGGGAAACGCCAAAGGCTCGTTCGCACAGTTGCGTTGGAGTGCGTCTGCAACCACTTGCGTCCTGTGAAGACTGCTTGCGTCGAGCTGTTGCTATGGCAACCCTTATGACGAACCAATGGGGAGGCGCTGTGCTGCACGACACAGCGCAGCGCAAAGCAGTTGACGCAGCTGTGTGAACAAGCCTAAAAGTAAACACTGACCCCGTAACGAAGCCAAAAAGAGGCAGCAAAAAATAGAGGAAGCAAAAGAGAAAGTCAATACAGAAAGCCAAAACAGGAAAGTGAAGGGATCAGCGTTAGCGTTTTCCAAATGGGGACGTATCTGGCGTTCCCCAATGGTCAAGCTAACGCATTCCCTTTATGCCCCAGTCCCACTAGAGCGACAAACAGAAACAAACGACAGCGACAAGCCTCAAACGCACGCAGCATGCTCGCGATGATACCTTTGGCAGGCGTTTAGTCGTTCGGTGCTCGTGAAGTAAGACGAGTGATTGCAAGCCTGCCAAAAACGATACCCTCGCGTGCGTGATGCTCGTGTTTGAGCATTGCCTCCTTTATTCTACAAAGCCTCTCAAATCGCGAGAGAGACTCTGGTTTGAGGCTTGTCGCTGTCGCTTGTTTCTGTTCGTCGCTCTAGTGGGACTCGGGCATAAGAATCCACCAATGGATCTTCCTTTTTTTCAATGCCTCTCCAAGCACCGACGCCGCACTTGGTGGCGCGTGGTACCAAGATGTACGCTTCTTTCGCCGGTGTGTGGATAGCGAAATCTCCGCTGTGCAAAAAACGCCCCTATAAAGCTACCCGTCGCCAGCGTATTTAGGTGGGCTCACCAAGGATGGAGAGGTCAAGGAGAAATTGCTCATTTAATGAGCCGAAATAGCGAACATATGGGTAACTTGGCGTCACATTCCCAGGATACAGTGACTTTAGTTTCACCTTACCATGAACCGGAGAGGATGCTAGAAGCCATCGAAGTCATTTCAGTGCCACTCGAGTGTCACGTGACTCTCCAGGTGGGTGCGTAGTCACGGGATACATTGACAGTGCTGGATTGGCTCGGATGGCGCGCTCGTAGCGTCCCCTGCGATCCGTCTTAAGGTGAATACGGAGTGGAGATATATATACACTGGCGGCCATATTTAAATAGAAGCTCCTGAGCGCAAGCTTCTACGAGCCTCCGTAATTTTCCTCAAACGCGCGCTCCACACAAGCAGGGTTGTAGTCCTTATTAGCAGATAACTGGGAGCTTGTTGTGAGCATGCGACGTGGACACTGGGCTAAATATGGCGCCCAGTGAACACCGCCTATTGGCGACGTTGCGCGACCAAAAGCGTCGCAGTGGTCGACCTTCCACGATTGGCCGGACGCTCACTATATCGTCTTTGAGTATGAGGAATTCTACGTTTATTAATGAAGGTAAGAGCAATGTCAGACACTGTCAACTTCGACGGTGTTGGTTTCAAGACGCGATTATTACAAGGTTCCGCCGTGCTTTTTTAATTACACAATCAAAATAGTCGCTGGCAATCGATAATCCTGGTCATGACGTCACAGATAGAAACCACCGAAACATCGTCTCGTCACCAATAGCTTGTTCGTCTTATAGACTAAGCTCGACAGAGCTTTTTTTTATCATAGTTGAGATCATGGAACGTATCCGTTCTTTTCTGTGCAGGCTCACGCCCAACCTGACGCTGGTGCTAGGCACAGCGGGGATGGCGCTGACGATGGCCCTTATTCCGGTGTGCCACGTGCTCGCCATGCTCGCCGTGGTGTTGGCCGTCATGGGCTTCTTCATGGGATGCATCGACACCGTCTCCAACGTGTACATGATCCGCATCTACGGCAAGGACGTGTCCCCCTTCCTCCAGGTACGAGCATCCTCTGCACGTGGCAGAATCCCGCCTAGAAGTCAAAACCTGCGCGTGACGTCATCGTTAGTGGATTCCCCAACCCGCCCCTAGCGGCAAACGCGCCGAAACTCGACGAGAGCCGCCCCAAAGCAGCAGACGTGTCCGTCTTGGCGTCGCGGCGTGCTGGCGTTGCGCTGGTTGTGAGAAGCTGCAAGATGTTGCTGGTGGCGACTCTGACGTAGGCTAGGCGGCGCTGCATGAATCCACTAGTGATAACGTAAAGGAGGGAAAGAAGCCGACCAATTGTCTTTTAGATGGAAAGCGTGATTCTACGTCTGTTCGTTTTTTTTTCTCATTCCGCTGGAAACGGTCTGCCAATACGGAGAGCAAGTTCATCTGCTTCTTTGCAGGGGCTGTGGTGACGTCAGAAAGACGCCAAGCTCTGATTGGCTCTGATTGAAGGATAGTGGGTAGACCTCAAGGCAGCTTGCTTTAAGGTCTACCCACTATTCTTCCAATCAGAGCCAATCGGAGCTCGGTGTCGTTCTGACGTCACCACAATCCCTGCAAAAGAAGCAGACGAACTTGCGCTCCGCATAGACGTCTTGCCATACTGAAACGATCACGGCGTAGTGCCGCGCAAAGCATCTTGGGATTCCATTGGCAAAAGTTTCGGTTGGTTTCGATTTTCTAATCTTACTTCAAGACATCCCGTCACGACTAAACACAGTGCACTCATTTTCGAATATGTGACTTTCCATAAATGTATAACACCCTTGGTACGTTGCCTACCAACACAAATAAAATGCTAAAACACGTTTTTTTTTTTTTGTTTTTGGGGGGGGGGGAGTTTTTTGACGTGTCAGAGTTTGTGCGCAGATAACCACAGAACTACGATAGCAGATGGAAGAAGAAGTAAACTGGACCGATCATTCTGTTTCATTGTCTCCTCAATGTCCCAAGCTTCTTAAATGATCCGTGAGCCTGTAGGTCCATGTTGCACTCTGGAGTGATAGCCAGGCCACCAGGAAGGAATGGGAAGCTGCCGGCTGTACTCCTACTCCTCGCTAATACCGTTGTTACACGGGCACACTTAACTGCAGTTTCGCTAAGCCATAGTTACCACACAATAGTTGCGGACATTTTGTTGCTATGCAGTCAAAGCTAGGGCCACTAAATAAGCTGCGCTATAGAGTAACAACACTAACCCATCTTGATGCTGAAAATCATGGTTTCCAGTTATCTTAACTTTTATCTGAGATAACAGGAAATGCTTTTCCGTCCTCCACAAGTGTTTGAACAGTTGGCGACAGAGCAAAGCAATATTACATGAGCTTCCTAACACCAAATCTAATGCTGAAAAAGTCGCACTTTTGATCATGACGATCGGCAGTTGCGTCTACCCTGTACTAAAAGCACCAGGATGGCGACGCCCGCAACTATACCGGTGAACAGAGTTCCGATACTCTAAGCGTATCTCATATAGTGACTCTAGTCAAAGCTATGGGCGCACGTGCGCTTGAGCATCTTGGGCACTCATCAAAGAAGTGCACGCGCACTCTTTACTTTTTCTGCAATAGCTGTCCGAGAGTACACTTCGGTAACTGTGCAAGGCGTCGCGTAACAGCAGTTATCGGTGACTTAACTGCGGTTAAGGGTGCCCGTGTAACACGGGTATTAGTCACGGGAAGGTTCTTACCACCACTGGAGGTCCGTGTTTCAACGGGAGCTCTCACGAAGATGAAGGGGGCAATGCAAGTGAGCGCTTACTTTATTCTTATGCAGTGCTGAGATTCCCTACTTCGTCAGCGGGCACAAAGCCACGCCATTCCTTTCATGGCCAAGGAAGTCCCAAAATGCAACGCGCGCAGTGTTGTGTGCAGGGATCTTTGGAAGTAGTATGTTGACTTGTTGCAGGGTAAAGCGAAAGCTCTCAGAGTGGCCACAGTGAAAAGAATTGTGCTTGGAGGAGCCGACTAGCACTCACCTGAGGCCCACGGTTAAAACCTTTAGATAAAATCTCGCTTCGCGTTTCATACAAGTCCGGAACCATTGATGTGCGAACGCGCGAAGCACGGGCCTCTAGCGAGGGCTGCGTCACCATTTCCTTCCAAAGGCTTTACAAAGCGCGGGCCTCTTGCTTTGGCGCATATGGCGCTACTTGTGAAACAATAGTCGCCACATCAAGGGGCCTTAGTCACGGTTGCTGGCGGCGAACGAGCAGAAGCGGTGCGAAGCCCCAGCAACGCGAAAGCTTCGCTCGTGACCGCTGGCCCGATCCTCCAGAGACGAAGTCGGGAAGCTAGCTGTATCACTATTTCAATGCACCTCCTGGTGAAGCGACAGGCCGTAGTGAAGTGGCAGTGATAAAGCGGCCGTGGTGATTTATTATTGGCTCGAAGCGTAGGCGACGCAGGTGGCACGGGGGAAAACGCAGATGGAATTTTACAGATGCCCTAGATGACACGTGTGAGCGGTGACTAAACAGGAAATAGTGATGCTTTGTGGTCTGGAGTAGAGGTGGTTAGAGAATTACAGCTGTATATGTTCAATGTACATAGCATGGTCCGTGTTACGCGGCCGATAGCTTACATTACGCAAAAGCGCAGCTCAATTTCTTTGATTCCAGATTGCAGACATTTACAGGCCAAGAGACCAAAATGACGCGGTGTCGTAACAATGTTTTGCACAAAGACGAATGGCACGAAATGCATTGAACGTCCAAATAAGGCACATCATTGGAATGCCCGACATTGAGTGATGATTTGTCGAAAGTCCGGTCATGGCTGGTTACATGCTGGTTAGTGTAAGCGACGTCTATTGTGTAAGAAATGTTTATATTGCTTACACTAAGCATTTAATAATAATAACTAAGATGCATTTGTAACACAGAGGATAGTGACATGCATTGATTGCACTTTTGCTCGCTACGATAATTGGTAGGAGAAGGTCAGTGTGGGCAATAATTACAGCCTCGCTTGTAACTATACATTGGTTAATTACATACAAAACTACCACCGAGGTTCGTTTTCAGCAACGGGTTTGCCCAGACATCTTAATCTAGGGGAGGGGAGCGTTACACATTTCTGGAAGGTTTCCAAGGGGGGCCGGGGGGGGGGTACGGGATTAGCGTAATGTTGTGTACTATGCGTAGAAAATAAACCCTTTTCAAAAGTGTGCGCCATCTCAATCATCTGGGTCGGCCATTGTTTGGGCAGATACTCCGAGCATGTACTCGACACGAGAGTTGCTCGAGCGTTCGGCGTGAACTAGGCCTAGCTCGTATGGAAAGGAGTACTGCCTCAGCGTTCCACGAAGACTCAGATCCAATCACACACTTCGTGCCCAAGAAATGGCAACCGTCAATGATGCTTGATCGACTTTTGAAGACGGTCCATTCTACGGGTGTGCTTGACTCAGCATGGGGTATACCTGTTAGGGAGCGGGTGTTATAAATTGCTGGCTCAGTATATAGCCATCGCTAAGTTTCATCACGCCCGCTTATTTTGTGCCAGGCACTGCACTTCTTCTACGGCATCGGAGCCTTCGTGAGTCCCATGATCGCCCAGCCGTTCCTGCTCAACGAGGACTGCTCGCTCTTCATCGACAACTCTTCCGAGTCGCTCCTGGACGAAGCGGACATGCTCTCCGGGGGCGCCCTGCCGGCCTCGTCACTCGCCGAGGCACAGCAGAAGACTCACATCGACTACGCCTTCTGGATCATGGCCCTCCTCATGGTCAGTGTGCGCGGGCCCATGACGGTTGGCCGTTCCGGGGGCCAGACGATGCCACCGAGAAGGCGAGGCCTACTCAAATCTGCAGACGCTTGTGTCTGCGTGGCTTCGCCGCGTGCTATGCTGAGCGCAAGATCGTCTGCTTCGTTTGCACAGGGGTTGTGGTGATGTCAGAATGCCGAGCTCTGATTGGCTCCGATTGAAGGATAGTGGGTAGACCTCAAAGCAAGCTGTCTTGAGGTCTACCCACTATCCTTCTTCAGTCAGAGCCAATCAGAGCTCGGCATTCTGACGTCACCACAACCCCTGTGCAAAAGAAGCAGACGAACTTGCGCTCCACATAGCGTCGCGCTTGTTGTCAGGAGCTGCAAGACGCGCTGGCGGTTGTACTGACGGAAGAAAACAGGATCCTCCGGTGGGCTAGCTGGTCGAGAATTGCAACATACATAGCAGAAGGACGAGGACAAGCAGAAAAGATGTCCCTTTTCTACTTGTCCTCCTCTTTCCGCTGTATATGTTACAATCACGGAAGTTTAGACGCACGCCAAGTCTTGTCTTCTGGGTGGCACTGGGCCAGTGATCACTCCACGACAGCGATGAATAGCTCAAGAAAGACTAAGATGTCGTCCACCTTATACTAGAGTTTATCAGTCCCGCCGTTAGTAATGAATCGTGCTGTTTAATTTGAGCAGGAAGAAATTATATGCAGGGATGGACTTGAAGATGTGATCTTCCTGTTCGTTTTTGTGTTTAGGTTTGAATCACTTCGAGGTAACTGCCATCAGCGTTCTCAGTCTAATACTATCGTACTACTTTAGTCGCTGAGGCATGCGGGGCGTGGTGAGACTCGGCCATCTTAACGTCGCTCCGGAGTAAATGATATTACCTCATTAGCCAGTAAGAACGGAGAGGAAAAAATAAAGAACAGAAGAAGAGTAGACGTAGGCCACGCGCCACGTTTCTTAATTGAGGGAGTACAGCTACGCGGGAAGGCGAATTTTTTCACCGTTTATCTTATGTGTATGAAATTTGCAGAACGTATTCATAGCAGAGGGAGAAAAAAATGACACGCAAAGTTTTAATTTTATAGGTTTGTCCATCAAATATGTATGAACAAATACATAAAAAACACTGCCCCCTGTTCATTTGTTGAAACATGCAGTATAACACCCGTGTCAAACGGCTATGAAAAGAAATTACAAAAATTAGACCATTTTTAGTAAAAAATAAAAATGTCAGAAAGTTTTTTTTGCATGCTTTAAACTAAAAATACTGGAGCTTCTCCTAAAAAAACTGAAAACACAGAAAGTAAGCTTGCAGCCGCGTTCCTTAGAAAATTTGAGTACAGAAACTTTAAAACGGGCTAAAAATATCAATTCTTCGTTATTATAAATGGATAGTTTTCTTGAACCGAGATTTGATTTCAAAAAGTGAAATTGAGGTAAGCGCGTTTGAAAGTTAAGGAACCTGCAGTTTATATGGTGCTAAAGAATAAAACGTAATTTATTCAGAAAAAAACTTTAGTTACAGGAGTGAAACTTCCTGACAGCATCCATCTGCATATTTGAAAGCTAATTAGATCACTTGCCAAAAATATGAATAAAACTTGAAATTTTAAGGTAGTGTCGCCCATTAAGCTGTAAGTTTCTTGATGCCAGCTTACCAATGTGCGTGCAGATTAACCCCACATAAGTTGCCGTCCATGTGCAATGTAGTGACATCTTATGTACGTATGTGTTTTACGGTATCTCTAGTGCAACGATCAGATTGACGTCCTTTTTTCTCCCATATTTAGGTACCGGTGGTAGTGCTGGCGCTCTCACTTGTCTGGAAGCAGTGGTACCGAAGACGCCTCGAGGCTCAGGGCACTTCCAAGCAGGCCTGGTACGAGAACGTGGACGACCCTACAGGTTAGTCGCACACATGTACACGTAACTGAAATAAACTAACTACACTTCGCTTCAGCTTAAGTCCACACGCAGCCTACGCTACAAGCTAATGCAACCAATCCAACAGCGTCTAAAAAAAGCGCAAGTCACTGGGCCTTCTCTGTTTAATGATTGGTTCAGCGCACCATGACGGTGCACTTTTGCCGCTCTCTGATTGGTCCCATCAGCTCGTAGCGTCGGCTGCGTCTGGACTTCAGATGAAACGAAGTGTAAATACCGTTTCTCGTTACCCACTCAGAAAAGTTAGCTAAGCACGTTAGTCGTGAATGCCATTCAAAGGGAACGTGTTACCTAAGCTTGAAAGCAACGGGGCATTTACTCGTTACTCTGAATGTGTCGTATTTATGAGGCAGTAGCCGCTTCCAATATTCGTCGTCGTTAATAATTCCTTTCCTTTTAAAGCGTTCATTCGAGAATAACTGTTTCTATGCTGACATGCCTTGTGCGCATCTTTTTATGAATTACAGGCGCGAGCTGGGGTGAGAACTAGGTTCGGTACAATTGTGCTGTACACGTTCCCTTCCAGAAGTAACTAAACATCGTTACTTTTTGATTTCAGCGAAAAGTAACGAAAATACGTCATTTCGTTCATTCTTTTTGAGAGTGACTAGGTCGTTACTTTGTTACCAAAAAGTAACTAGGTACACGTTACGGGTTATGTACAAGTCCGGTTAGTCGGCTCTGTTTAAAGTGGAGATTACTCCGTCCCGAGCTTGTCAGCGGATATGCTGTCGCGCCTGCCTTAGCCACTTAACTTACCATTATAAGATCGTCAGAATCAAACTGGGCAAACGAAACCTTCCAGTCTCTTGACCCGATATTCAATGTACTAAAATGGGAGGATTGCTAACTATACGCTTTAAAATGCGCGCAGTATTTTGAACTTTAATTAATTTTGTGTACTCTATTCTTTTGCTTTTGTTATACCGCTTACGAAAGATGTTAGCTCACTTTTGAAAGTGCCGCGAACAACGCGCTGCGGAGTGTTTCTCCTACCTACCTCTTTGAATCGTGCCACCATCTGGTGGACGCTCGCTCAAACTGCAAACGTTTACAGCGTTTCCTAATAGATGGCGTTGGTGCTATCTAGTGTGTTTCCTTAGTGAGAGGAGGAGTCGGGAGGGGGAAGAGGTATATTCGAGGAGCATATAAACTGACGATTGTCTGTCCCATAAAAATTAGAATAAACGCACATATCTTGTACAAAACCCCAGAAAACATGTCTGATAAAGGTAAAAACAAGCGAAATTATAACTGGTTTTACATTCTTACGCCTTTATTTAGTTTTAATTTTGTACGATATGCTTATATGTTAAAATTTGTGTATTGCTTATTATCTTCGAGCGTGTTTTATATTCACCCCCGTGGCCAACATAATGGTGGCGCGGGGTGGCTTAAATATAGATATGATCACTTTCTCTCCACATCAACTTGACTTCACGTCGCTATGTCAGTCATATGGATTTACCTAATGTTATTTCACAACCTACTCGTATAACAAACACCACTGTACGAGGCTTTGCTTGATCTGTTTTTAACGAATGTTTCCACGACGATCTGGAAACTATTAGTGACCATCTGCCAATTTTTATGTTCGCTGATGCAGGCAAACTGGAGTGCGGTGTTGTCCTGCGTGTCAGCAGATGAGGCGTTTAATTGTTTTCTTGGAAAAGCTGAGCATTCTGTACAACCGCTGCTTTTCCTACCAAATACAACGTATTCTCCGTAAGTCTCGCAAACCCTGGGTGACGCCCAAAATACGAGAAATGATAGATACAAAAAAATGATCTTCTATCAGCGATTTGTGCGGACTAGAGATATGAACATCTTAGCTACATTAAGATAAAGCAACAACAACAACAACAGAAATCAGTTGACGAAGACATTAAGACAAGCTAAACTTTTATATTTTAATAATACGTTTCTAGGTAATAAAATATCTAATGTTACGTAGAAGAAATTGAATAGCTCATTCAAACGTGGGGCGCATGAAGAGAAAATTACTACAATTAAAATTGATGGTACTAAAGTGCATTGGGAAGCTTTTAGCAGAAAAAAGTTAATGACTTTTTTTTATTAAACCTGTACAAAGTGTGCACTCTTCGAATGCTTTCAGGTATGTGTTGGTGTTTTTGACAGTTTTTTTTCCCTTCTGACAAGGATGAGGTATTTTCAGTCTTTAATAACCTAAAAAATAATGGGAGTCTCGATGTATTATGATATTCAAATTAAACCAATTAAGCATGTATTACGGACGATTGTACTGCTCTTTGACCCACATTTTCAACATTGCAATAAAGAACGGAACATTCCCAATAAAATGCAAGGTTTGCAAAAGTGACCCGAATGCTATATAAGGCGGGAAATAAAAATGATTTGGGTAATTATAGACCAAATTTCCGTTCTACACTGTATTCTCGAAAGGATTATGAAAAAAATATGCATCAAAGGTTATATATTTCTTGTGAGACGTTTTTCAATCATCACGCCTTGTCAATATCGATTTAGGAAAGGTCGCTCAACGGAACCTGCAACTGTTAAAACAAAAGGAAATAATTTTATACGATATCGAACAGGAACCTGATAACACCTCGACTTTTCATCGATTTCTTAAAAGCGTTTGACCGCATAAATCATTACACATTAAAAAAAAACAAAAGTCAACGGATCAGCTTTACGAGCGGGAGTCGCTCTAAAGTTGATCACACGTTATCTACACGCGTTATCAGCGTGTAGAAATAAATAAAAATCGATCTAATCATAGGCCGATAACAGCCGGTAGTACTACAATGCGGTATATTGGGGCCTCTCTTTTCATTTATATATTAATGATCTTATAAATATTGAGGATAGTATAAGTTATATTATCTATACAGATGATGCGAGTATCTTTTTTGCGGAGTTGAAACGAATGAAATTAGTGTACGACGCGAATAGTTTTCCGACTAAGCTCGATGCATGGGCACTGTCAAATTGACTGCAGATTAATAGTGAGTAAAACTGAGGTCGTCTTATTTAGAGCGCCGAAATGCACATTGTTGTATATACGAATATGCTTTCTCTTGGTACGTGTGCATATCGCTATAGGGGATAGCGTAAAGGTTACAGGGGCAATCTTTAGCCACGACATGGCTTGGGACAAAATGGTTCAACATACGTGTAAGAAACTTTCGAGGGCAAGTCGGCGTCGTGTACAATATATCGATACATAATAGCCAGTTCGGCTCTGATAACTCATTTAGAACTCGCCTTTTTACGCGCAATTTAATTGTTGCTTTTTGAGTGTGGCGGTAATACAACCTCAGCAAGTATCAAACAAATGCATATCCCCCTAAAAAGAGTCGTTGGTATTATATGTCATGCTGCCTATGATAGTCACACTTATGACCAATCTCCTTGATAAACTCAATATCGTGCAAATTCCTAATGATTATGCAGTTCTATGTTAGCTC
>JAZHYW010036153.1:52500-70734 GCA_037355805.1 Ixodes ricinus
ACAAGGTCGAATCATGAGTTGACCGAAGAGCCAATTCTCATGTGCCGTTGACGTGTAAGAGTGACCATGCCCGATGACATACTGATACTGTCATGACCGTCATTAGTTTGTCGAGAGTGACACTACTTTTGAGCCACCGCATGACACTGAATATTGGAAAGGGTCTATTGGTGAGCGTTAAACGGTACCGTTTAGGATGGTGTCGTTAACTTAGCACTTTCCACCATACTAGTAGGTTTGGTGACAGTCTTTTGATATTAAGAAAATAAAAAAATAAATACCGTTGATTGCTTGTTCAGCATTGACAGTGTAGCGCTCTGTACACGAGTGCTATCGGAGCCGTGATGCGCTCGAGCCTAGCTTTCTTGCGCTTCTTTCATGGCTCATTCGTCGTTTCTGCGCAGTCCCCGCCATACCAGACAAGACAGGCAAGGCCACAAGCCCTTCCCAGATTATCCTGATTGCCCTGCTCACCGCCGCAATGATGTTTCTTTATGACGGACTTCAGGTAAATAGTTATCCTCTTTTATGCTTTCTTTAAACTATTACTTGAACAGTTTTCTTTCCATCTTTCTTTACATTGATCTCATTACGTTCAGGTTATGTGCATGACTCTTGACGCTGAACACGATAAACAAATGTTTAACAAGACTCCGTGATTGTAGGTTGCATTCAGGAGTCCCATTTTTGCGAGTGCGGGTAGATTAGTGCGGGATTAAGAATTCAATATATGATAGAACTGCAATACTTTACTTGATAAAGCAGAATGATATAATAGCACTGAGGGGTAGTCAACTCTAGGTGAAACAGTCAGGCCTAAGACGCTCGGCCTAAGATGCTATGCCTAAGTCATCACGGCTCTCCCAGAGTTGAAACTCAAGAGAGTGAGCAGTACGCGATCACTGCTCGGAGCTTTACTGTATCAAGCACCAGTGGCGCTGTACACGCTGTTGGTGAGCAAGCTTGAGAAGAGGGCGCATCGAACGTACATTAATATTAAATTGAAATCAAGGAAGTTGGAAGATGCACGATGTACTCGAAAACCTGAAAACCCGAGCATTGGGAAGAAAACAAAGTCTACATTACCCACATAGATATTTCCCTTTCACATTTTGCAACTCTGGCACTCCATGCGAGTTGCCAAAGAAATGTGTCTGAAATGGAAAAGTTTAGATTTTGATCGAGGCTTTATTGCTACTGCAGAAGTTAGGACCGAATTGGTACTGCCGAATTGGTACTAGAAGTAGGAAAGCTAAAATTAACTGCGGTGGGCTGTTGTCACTGAATAGTATGGTATCCCAAAGAAACGCCTCATTTGGCACAAGTTTGGCAATCCTAAGGACCTAACGCGCCTAGAAACGTGAGGGCGAGAGGAGACCAGAGCTCGCGGGGACGCCAGAAGGCCTATCTCTGGTTGGAAATGATTAGTGGGTAGACCGAGAAGCTGTAGCTGCCTTTGTCTCCACTGCGCTCGTCGAACGCGTTCAAATGCGGGAGCGTGAAGCCTAACTTTGACGCTGTTTGACGAATTAGGGCCAAGAAACCCGGACTCTGGCTAAAGAAGGCCAAGTTTGCCTCTACCTTTGGCTTCTTTTGGCATTTTGAGGCCCTACATTCCCAGACCAGAAATAAAACTTTGGCCCAAAGAACTGTACTACCTGGTATAGTCTATAGCGCATATAACCTGCGGGGTTGTCAAGAGGTTATCTGATCTTTAATGCTAACACTGCCACCACCTATAATATCCTTTATGAGAAAAAACAACACAAAAACTTTTAGCCTTTCCACTTTGGTGAAGAAGGAAGACCATGCGAAGCTGTACTATAGGTGGGAATGAAGCAATGGCCGGCCGCAAATCGGCAAGCCAGAGTGGAAATGCTCGAAAGGTTGCGCCATCTATGAGCGACGGCGGCAAGCGAACAACCGGCAAACACAACACTCTGGACAGCTACCGCCATCTATGAGCGACGACGGCAACCAGAGTTTTGTGTCGACATTTCTTTGCGGGGGACACGATCCTCGGGAAACTAGTGCCTTTGACAGCTCCGCTGTAAAAGGCCTGAAAAGTTTGCAATTGCGTGCGGATCTTTCGTTGTTCTTGCCTTCCCGACATTTCAAATGTGTTGTCTTTATTTACAGGCTGCCTACGGGGGCTACATTTATTCGTACGCTGTGAAAGGGGACGCTCGCCTGCCCAGAGCAGACGCTGCCTACCTCAACGCCCTCTTTTGGGTGGGTCTTCGGTTTAAACATTTCCTTCCTCAAACATTACTTTTTAAGTCTTGTTCTTGTGGTTACGGAGGATTATGCACTACCTATGCTCTATCAACTCAGATAGTAAAATTATGTACAAATAAGAAAGTATGCGATAAACAGTCTATTATGGGAGATATAAAAAAAAATGTTGGGTAACTGCTCACTTTTGTACTCCGAATAATATTTGTCAAAAACTTTGTTTCTTAAGAAACGACTTTTTGTTTTGTAAGTTCGTCTTGATAAGAGATATAAATCCGCATGCAAGACACTTGAGACCATGTATTTTGTATCATGTTAAAATTAGAAAGAAGATAAAATTCTTGGGAAAAGCGCATGTTTTAGATAGAGCTTTAGGCGTGTTTAAATGTTGAGGTGAGAACTTTTTTACATTATAGTAACATTTAATAGCATATTTGTTTAATGTTTGGCGCACGCAAACATTTTGTTAGCACCTTTAACGTCGAAGAACTTGCCTAAATGGGATTTTTAGGCCGCTTTTTTAAAGATAATGTACAAGTAGGCTCTTTGTTCAAAATGCTTAACAGAGGTAAATTGCCTTAGTTTTAATAAAATAAGATATTAATTTACACAATGCTCTAAAGCAATAAAACTAACATTTTTTTATATAAAAACATAGTTACTTTTTTAGATTCGCGGACTCAACATATTCAACCACTCTCTATCGTGATATCTCAAATCAACTGAAGAGCGTGTTGGTAAAATTGACTCGACCACAGAGAGAACAAAACAAACTCAGGACGAAGGACGACGAACATTTCTTTCAAAGAAATGTTCGTCGTTTTTTCGTCCCGAGTTTGTTTTATTCTTTCTGTGGTCAGTCTTTCTGATACACTGCTGGTAGCGCCGTCATTATATCTCACTGTAAATAGGAATCGGTAGTTGCAGTAAAAACAATAATACACCACTCATACCAATATTCAAGCAATACATCGGGGTTTTATCTTTTCCGCAGGGCATGTTTGCAATGGGACGACTCATTTCCATCGCCCTGGCTACAAAGTTGGCTCCCGCATTGATGCTTCTCTGCAATGTTGTGAGTATTTTTTTTTGTTACAAGTATTAGTCACACTTCACTAAAAAAACCTCCATTACCATTTTGGGTGCCATTTCATGAGCAAAGATATTCAGCAATGTCAGGGATGACTGGCGAAACTAAGGGCAATATATTAGGATTTTGACGTAGAACTAAGTACGTCTCTCTCCGCGCTTGGAAGGGGGTGCAACGTTGGGAGATCGATGCCACGAAAACTTGGTTACGGAAGTGACGTCACACAGATAACACCACCGAGCGCCGACCGATTTGCATCGCCGCGCTCTCTGACGGCGCGCCTTGCCGGCTGCCGAGAACCGCCCAGTGCGCACGCGCCTCCTTTTAATGATATAGCATTCTTTAGCTCCGCCCTCCAGGATTTCTTAGACTTTCTGGCTTCCTAATGCGCAGTAGGTATGCGCAGTGGACCATTTCAGCTCACATTCTCACACTCCTTCACATTCGCGCCCTCTTCGAAGGACCTGACGACGCTTGACGTCGTCCTCGACGTCGTCCTAGAGGTCGTCCTTGAGGTCGTCCTAGAGGTCGTCCTTAAAATCGCCCTTGAGTTCGTTCTCGACGTCGTCCTAGACGTCGTTCTTGAGGTCGTCCCAGGCGAATGCCATCGCAATTCATAGACAGCCATCAATAGTGGTTTCTGCAGCAATTTCTTATCTGCTGGCTTGCTCGTCTCTCGCTTCAACGCGACACGCTCCAGTCTGATTGAAACGGCGATAGACGCCGCTCCGGCAGCCGCGTCCTCTGCGGCATGGGCAGTTCACGCGACTCTCAAGCGCGACTCGACGAAGCGTTAACCCCCTCCCCTCCTTTCTTCTGCCACCCACACGTTGTTCTACGGAAATTTATGCAACATACATAATACACCTATGTACCGACAATTTTTTTAAAATCAGTTTTCCAATGCAGTGTGTTGGTCTGCGTAAGAAAAGCAGCGCCACTGTAGAATCTTCTTGGAATATTTAACGACAATGTTAGGGAAAATAAGGCCTGAGCCCACTCGTGCTTTGCCCACAAATGCTTGTAATCACACACAATGTGCATATTCTGTCTCCAACAAGGAGAGAGTTTCATTGTTCATAAGCTAGGGACCAAACAGCCTTTGCTTACATATCAAGGCACTCGCTGGAATTAGAATGATCTATCAAATGCTTTGGAAGGACATAATTGCTTTTTTTTTCTTCGTACAAGAGCTATATTCTGCCACTGAGTGCAGAACGCTCACGGAAGGGACGAAGCAACCTTTTCTCTCGTGACATGCCAGCCTGAATGTTGTGACTTGTGATATACCATGGGGTAATGATAGGGAGTTTTCGTTGAATGTTCTGCCACCTCCGCTACGCTCTCCGGAACGAGACGCCACATTTGCACATGCGCGGCGCTAGCCTTGTTTGCAGAGTCCCGGGTCTCGTAGCCGGTTGCCGAGAAGGTCGCGGGACAGCGGAAACAATCTATGAAAACTCCCTAATTACACGTTATCACATCCATTTAAGGAAAGATTCAACAAATCTGCAATATTGCGTTCGCCCGTTTTTGGTTGTACAGTACCTCTTTCTACTTTTCCCCACAAACGGCCACGTGTCCCTGTATTTCGTTTTGCCCTAAAAGGGTGGTGCCACGAATTTCGAACATTGGTCAATTACTTGCGAGAATCAGTCTAAGTAACTTATAGAATGACGAACATAAAACAGTTTTTTCTTGCGTGCGCTGGTTCTTGCATTTTAAAAGAAAATGAAACAAATCGAGGGTCGGGGTATCCCTTAGTTCACACTGTCTTTCGAGCGACGTGCTCAGTGACGTCACTGGAAGTACCACGTTGGGCGTTGTCTTCAGGGCTCCCGGCCCTCCCTCCGCGACTGTCGACTTTTCGAGGGCCGATTCGGCTACAACAGAGAGCACCACGTAGCCGCCCTAGCATCGTGAAAAGTCGCGGCGAGCGACCGAGGCAAAAGGCGGTTTGCCACAGAAACGACGGGGAGGGTGGCGGCTGAGAAGGAATGGTTTTGTTGACCTCCGTTCGATGACGTCACGAAAACATTTGTGCACTCCCCAACGACACGCGACATGGTGGTTCCCATTATCGCCATACGCAACTGTGGATAGAAAATAACTTTTTTTTTTTGCGATTATGCAGTTTAATAGCAATATATCTGGGGGGAGGCTATCGCCTTTTTACTCTCTTGTGTCACGATAAACAAGGTAAAAAAATACAAGCTGCAAATTCTTTCAACGTTAAAACTGTTGCCCCTTTAATAGATAGATATTTCTTTGTTTGACAAAAAACATATTTGTTCCTGGCATGAAGGAAGCACTGCGTGTGTCTCGTGCGCAGATCGGATGCACAATCGGCGTGGTGCTCATGCTCTCGTTTCCCTGGAGCAAGGCGGTGCTCATCGTGGGAACCATGCTCCTCGGATGCTTCATGAGCAGCGTCTTCCCCACGGCACTCTCTCTAGCCGAGCAATGTATCTACGTCTCCCGTGAGTTGACCAATGATTTTAGACCGTCTGAATCTAGTCTGTTTGCCTCGACAACATTCTATGCAAACGCTCTGGAAGTTGCGGCCGAGTAGTGCCGGGATATAAAGTATCTAGAAATTTGAATGTAGGTTATCACGAGATATATAGCATGTTCATGTTGCTTAAAGGCCGACGTACAGACTCGAGATTCTGCAAGGTAGAAGATCCTCCTCACCATGGGGGAGGAGGAAACAGGCAACGGTGGACAGTCTAGAAGGAGGGAAAGGAGGAAGTAAGGGAAAAGTGGAAAGCGCGAACTAGTCGTCGGTCTTTAATATATATATATGAAAGGCTACTTATGTTACAATTATTATTTTTTTAGCGTATATGCTTTGATTAAATGTTTACAAGTGAAATATACTTTCATAAACCAACCTGTCCTGTGGGGTTTCGAATTTCTGAAAGTTCCATTGTTAGAAGTGCCAGTAGTTTAAGATATATTGTATAAATTGACCATAACGTACATAAGTTCATTAACTTATAACGAAATGTGAAAATTCCTGGCATGTCAGGTGTGGGTGAACTTTATTAGGAACGGTAATATTTCTCTTCATTTAGCAGTAAACGGTAGTGACTGCGAGTACAACCTCGATTCATTTTCAGACAGCAGTAGTGTAGTTTCACATATTAAGTATTAGAGTGCTAATACCTGAACATTGATTTATAATATATCTGTACCACAAAATATTTTTGAAATGCTCGAGCCGATGCTGTTTTTTTTGTGACAACTACTCTCCTTAAAATAACTGAATTACAAATACTCTTTTAATTATTTGCATTGAATCCTTCAATGCAAGCCTCTCAATTACTCTTAACACAATCAAAGTTTGAGAATGCATAAGTTTCAAACAAGATGAATAATTTGTTAAAGGTCTGGTAATGTCTAGCTCGTCCACAGCTGTAAAATTGTGTGGCATTTCCGTCAACCTTCCAACAGCAGTCTATATCTTGCAGGAACAGCTTCAGGCGATTTTATCTAGTTTGCTAACTAGAGCCTTGCTAGTTCTTGGTACCTATAATTTCGCCGCAGCAACTTTTGCAAGTTACGCAGACCTACATTATATTTAAAGGTGTATGTAATATTGCCGAGTGCGTGGCCGAGAGGGCGTCGGCTACCCCGTACTTCCGTAAGATTCGCGTTTCCTCTTGCCCCAAATCTCCACCAGAAATGTCGCGAAAGGAAAAGGATCGACAAGTGTAAAGCTAAAACTTAACGTTTAATCGGCGAACTTGTGCCAGAAACAAGAGAAAGAACGAGCAGCGACAAAGCAGCAGCGAGCGTCGAAGGAGCTAGGAACGAGCGTCCAGGCGTCGGCGTGACAGTTGGCTTGCGCGAGGGCACGAGAATCAGTCGGGCAAGGCCATGCTGGCCCTTTATCTATTACACTAGGTATCTCGAACATTCGAATCGGACGTCGAATATTTTGGGGTAAGAGTAAACGCGAATCTTCCAAAGGTAAGGAGTAGCGTTCGACCGATCGGCCGTGCACGCGGCAATATTTTACTTATATGATAAACTACCCAGAAACGTGTGATCCGGCTGGTTGTACATAGTTTAAGCGTCAATCAGCCTTGATGACTTTTTTTCAGCACGGATAACAAGCACGTTAGTGGTTGGAGCTGCACTTGGGGAGATGTCTATGCCTGTTATACTAGGACATGTAAGTTTCCGACTCTTGTTGAGTACTTTTAACCGGTCAGCCAGTATGACGGTGTGCGTGCTTTTCTGTTTTTTTATTTGTTCCCAGTCTCGGGCTTATCATTATGGTGCTGCATTTTGTCTGGTTGCGTTGAACCTTGGCGGCATTATGCGTTTAATGTGGCTATATATTGGGGGGGGGGCACTGTTCACCGATGATAGTGATTATGGGAACGCATAACGTGTCGACGAACATCACACTACTTCTTCAGAGTAAAAAAACAATTCTTGTTCGTCTGGTCCGTAGGAGTTTCACCGGGCAGGACCCACTGCATTTCCGGTGACTTGCCTGGTTTTGTGCCTGCTCTCGTGCCTCGTCTACGTCGGTCTATGGCTTATCGGTCACCAGTACACGGGCGGAAAAGGTGCGTATATGTTACACTTAAAGAAACCTCGAGCTTGTGCTCTCTTAGTGCCTTAGTTTATCGAAAGACGGTGACTGCAGTTCCCGGGAAGACCATGACTCCTTGACGCTGAGGACGCGTCGTCAAAGAGAAACGATTATTCCTCTCCAATCAAAAAAGAGAGAAAGTATAGCTAAAAGCAAGAGGATAATTGCCTGCTTAATATGGCGATTTTACGTTTTATGCTCTTTACCTTCTGCCATAATGTCATTTGATTGTTGCCGGTATATAAATTTATAAAATGGCAATAGGAGGTCCACCGAAAGGTTGATAGCAGCCTACATGGAGGCGTAAAGTAGCGCGACGAGTGAGTGTCTAATTGCGTTTTTTTTTTAACGTTAGCGCTTTTTTAGAGTGGTATAATGAGAAGCAAACGATCACTACGCAACGGATACGTTCTACCGCGGACACTATAATCAAAAAGAGTCTTCCATGCCTTTTTGGCTCACCTGTTGGTTTTTAAAGAAAGTTTGGTCCAAACATGCGTTGGAGTTTAGAGCTTTCGCCTCAGACTTTGAACTCGTTTACAATTCGAGAGTCAATTGACCGCACGGGAACTGTAGGCGTTATACGAGTGTTTCAGCTCATTATGTTCGGGGGTGTAGTACTTGCTTCGCAGGAGGAGGGTCACAACCCCGCGCCAACGTTGACCAAGGTTACACGCCGTACGCCGCCGTGTCTGGCACAAGCACGACGTTCGCCTCCCGCAATACCTGAATCAAAGATGGGAGACCATTGCGATACTCTGCTCCGACAACGGAACAGATTCAGTAACTCTATTCAAAAATTGTTTACATTGTAGGAGTTTCACAAGCTTCCTAGGTGCCATGATGCGCCTCCGGATTGCACTCAGAGTTTCAGCCGTATGATAGGATCCATCCGTCCTTCTCAAGCGCTTACTGAAACTGTCATTTTATTCTCGTACCGCGCGGACAATAAGCTAAAACACCCGACCCGACGTTTTTTTTCTGTCTGCGGTCCCCATTAGCTTTATTGTATGTCGACTTCCCTACTGAGTCCACAGTATGAAACCTCAACTTGGCATTTCATTCCTGGTTCAGTTTGCATACAGCTTTCTCAAAAAGAAAAAAATGAAAGCCGTTTACAACTCCCTGTAACGCCGAATTAGAGCGCGGCTCTTGAGGAGGAGGGGAAGGCACGGGGGGTCACGTGACCTGGGGGGTCATGTGACCAGGGGGGTCACGTGACTTCGGGGGAGGTCACGTGGCCTGGGGGTCACGTGACCTGTGGAGGGGGGTCACATGACCTGGGGGCCACGTGACCTACGTGACCTGGAGGGGTCCCATGACCTGGAGGGGTCATGTGACCTCTGGGGGTCACATGACCCGGGGTGGGTCACGTGACCTTACGGTTACGCCGACGGCGACGGTTACGCCGACGGCGACGGCGACGCCGACGGCGACGCCGACGCCGCTCAAGCTGGAAAGGGGCGCCTAAGAGCTGCGTTCTAAAAAAATAAACTGCCGAATACGCCAGAGAGGCGTAAAGGCCTGTTTCAGCTCATATTGTCATACTAAACTGAATGCATATTGTCATACTAAACTGATAGTGCATACTAAACTGAATGACACGTGGCGGTAGTTTTCAGCACGCAGTGATTTCTTTTCACAGGAATGTTCTCCACCTGGTTGTTCGGCGTGAAGCCCGAGTGCACCGAGGACTCCGGCTTGATGACTCAGCACGTCCGCTACTACTCTCGCATGCGAAGTGACCTGTCGGACAATAGCGTGGACGAGCACGAGAGCACCCTCACCACCGAACCGGCGGGAGGACCTCTGTCCCAAGACCCGTAGACGGCTGCTGCTCCGGTGGCGGCGGCCAAGGGCCAGCGATCCAGGAACCGAAGATCGCACGCAAGATCTGTTGGCTAAAGTTGTCTATACTTCGTCTCACCTTAAGTGCGGACGCAGTCCACGCTACGAGCAGATGGGACCGATCATACGGCGCCAAAAGCGCACAAACATGGGGTTTTTCTTGTTTCTGTGCTTGTTATTTCGTCGCTAGACCAATCGTGTGCAGGGAAGGCCCAGTGACTTGCAGGTTTGACACTGTTTGATTGGTCTCATCAGCTCGTCGCGTCAATTGCATCCGGACGTAAGCTGACACTAAGTATAGGTGGAGCAACATCACCTAGAATAATCAAGGTCTGCGAGCATCATCCTCTTGCTCCATGGAACGCCATCACGGTCGAATGACGCCGACTCAGCAATTAGACCCGAGCACGATGCCGAGCGTCCTTCGGTGTGGTGATTGGACACGAGGACTCGTCTAACGCTGACGTGCCAATCGTTTCCAATCTTCGCCCGATCTCACTGCGATGACGCCAAAATCCTAGGCCACAGGCTTCGATTATTACAGGTGGTGTCACCGGGACACCGTATCAATCGAGAGCTGGTTGATACTCAAATTCTAGTCCCACTTTAGTGACAAACAGCAACAACCGACACCGATCAACCTCAAGCGGGAGCAGCGTGCATGTGAAGGTATTTTTGGCGGACACGCAATCCTTCGTGCTTATTTCACGTGCAGCGAGAGACTGCAAGCCGGCGAAAAGTCTACTTTCGCGTGCATGCTGCGGATGCTCGAGGTTGGTCGGTGCCGGGTGTTGCTCTTTGTCGCTCAATGGATGAAATGACGGTTAGCTACGCAGGTTGGTTCGCTGCAACTGAGTCAATGCATATGGCGGCTTGAGCCGCCAGGACAGCGACACTACCCGAATGTAATAGGCGCACGACACTAGAAGCATTCACTGTGAAATTAATTTTGGTTTATATATGTACAATGGCTCAGGTATTGGCATCTGCACTTATCGGTTACTTTATATTTCATCGATTCATTTATTCATTCGGGGATGTTGATCTAAAGTTGGAGCTTGGGACGTAGTGTGGGAATGTGAACATAGGCATAGCATTTTAAACTTAGACAGAGAGGCGACACAACAATGAAGTACATTGGAAGCCTCGTGCGTCGGCAGGACCTCGCGTTGGTGTATCGTTTGAGGGCACTAGGAGCAGACGAAAACCGACGGTGCAGACTGTGCAGTCGGTTGTCTTGGAAGCTCAGTCAGTAAGGTCTTTTTTCATGGTAATTTACTCGATTCTTTCTGACCACTCATGGCGGAAGCTGGCATAAGGAAAATCGTGGCGTCACTCTCGCAGCTAAACCCACCATATGTGGTGGCTCCAAGTGAGACAACAGGTAGTGTGTGCTCAAGAAAACTTCGCAGGAGTCCTCTCTGCATCTTATGTGTAAACTTTCCGTCTACGCTAAAACGCCAGTTGTGATGAAAAGGTACAGCAGTTTTAGCACATAATGTTACTTGACCCGAAAAGCTGGACGAGATCTGGATAGGAGCTTTCATTTGCAGCAGTCACACGTTTTCAAGTGTACGCCTCTAGGTTAGGTGCCGTGTTTTTAATTAAGCTTCTAAGAAACGTCTTGCAGCACTCGGTTGTGGTAACGTGATGAGGTGGAACGTTCGGGTTTGGTATTCAACCGCTAGCGTTGACATCTGACGGTGTTTTATGTTTCCGGAATGCATAGCTAACTTACGTAATGTTAAAAAGTGCGCACATTCTTAGTGTACACCCTCCGCGGCAGAATGTTAGATTTTATTATGAGACGTGTACTAAACTAAAAAATTCGCAAGATTTGTCTGACTTTCTGATGATGAAAGATTGGGTTGAGTCGTAAGTGTTTCTGCTACATCAGAATGCAATTAAGAAGTCTCTTTACGAATGCAAATTATATAAAGCTTCACTCAAGATTTATACTTAAAAAAAATACATGAGGACACTTAATTGAAGAGGGGACCTCGATAGCTTATTATAAACTCCCGCTCGTTTCCAAGACAGGCCTAGTGGGTAGCGTGTCTGACTCGCGACCGAGGTTCTGGGTTCGATTCCCGCCCTGCCTAAAATTCTTAGAACTCCCTCTTTGAGGGAAATCGATTACTTATAGACCAATCAGGATTTTTCCCGTCCCACCAACGCCGACACCGACGCAGGCTTTTCTGCACAACGAGCTCCTTAAAGCTATCGCTTTACTATAAATGATCCAATATATGCGAATTGTTAGCAAAGTTCACAATACGCGTTAGTGGCCATCACATCAAATGGGAAGGGATCCCTGTTGCAAACGTTAGCCTTAATAATATTAAGACTAATGACGTTGGACCTTGTCTAGAAACATGGGCATTAAGAAACGCTTGAAATCCGAAAGGCGTATCAGAAATCACAGCAATCACTCACTCCTCACACACACGAATGGAATACACGAATGAAATCGATATCAAGCAGCTCTTGATACTTTTGTGAAATGACAATTGTATTAATAAATGTGCATCCTTGTTTCTGTGTATGACATTCGAAGCAATTGCAAACTTTGTTTTGAAAAACAAGACTGTTGGTGCCACTCTGAACCCACATGAACCTCATCTCGTGTGCTACTAGGTATAGTTGTTTAATGTGAAAACAATTGAACGCGTGCGAAATAGTTTTGTGTGCTGCAAATGTGTTAACAGGAAGCGACGTAGCAAAATATTCGTGCCAATAACATTTCTTGACTCCGTTCACTCCTGATTGTGAGAAAGCTCCGATTCGGTCATTGCGAAGTTATTTTGTAACTAAAACGCTTGGTAGATAGAAAGAACATGGTTATTGTACTGGTGCCACGGGTATGGGAGCAAATATTGTGGCTACGAATACAGTTTAACCAAAAATTGCATTTTGAAGCCGTGCTTGGACTTTCTTAAAGAAGTCACTAAAATTGAGGATCTATGACTTGTTAGACGAGATTGTGATTGCAATTGCGATATGGGTAAAGCATTACGGCGCCTCTCTCATTCAGCCCAGAATTTCACATGATTTTCAAATCGCAATGCGGTTAAAAGAGAATCAAGAGGATTTACTTTATCATCGATGTTTTCTTGCTTTGGTTCCGGTGTAGATGAGCAAAAAAAGTGTCTAAAGCGAGATGAAAACAATCGCGACTATCGCTCAACGGACATTCAATTCGTACGTCTATTAATATTGTCTTTGTTGTCCACCGCGGGCCCAGTCGGAGAGATTATTAGGCTTGACGACAATGACCCAATCTTAGCAAGGGACAAAGAAACTGGAAGGTTTTTTGTTGTGCCAGTATTTTGTGTCGATCGTACCAAAGCTCGTCAGAAGTCAGTGTCATCTCCGATCTTGTAGATTAAATGAATGTATCTCTTGGCATGGTCCATCGATCACGAGGCAGTTTTCCGGGGAAAGCATCGATTTCGCCCCATGCAGCACTCATTTAAAGGGCAACTCCGCTTCATTTCTGTTTCTGAAAATACAATGCAGACCTCTTCAGTATTACCTAGCGAAGACACAGGTCAAATATTACGACCTAATTGAGGTGCCACCAACAGCGCGGTCAAGGCAACGGCGTTGGCCTAGCCAAAATTTAGATAAACGTCATCACCATTGCCCCTTTTTGTTTGTTTTTACTTCTCCGGGTAAGCGTGGCGTGTGACGTCAGCAATGTTTCCTCTAGGCGCACTGCGGTGTCCACGTGATTGGCGTAACGCGCCTGCGCAGCGCGCTTCTTGGGAGCCGTCCGGCAGTCCCGCCGTTAACGCCGTTTCCCGCACCACAAACGCCGTCGTCGTCTCATCTTTCGTGATTTTCGTCTCTTGGAGTTTCGTTCACACTACGTGCGCAGACTGATTCGGCCCTTGTGCAGACGTCGTTGGATATCGTAGACACCAAAACGTGGTGAAGAGTGCGGTGCAGACGACACTTGCGCCAGGTACACTCCCGCCCCAATCTGCCCAAACCGCTCGTGGTTACGTAGAGGCTCACGTGACATCTTGTACCACGTGACATCCATGTTGTTGGCGGCGGCCCAAGGCCAATGTTGCCATAGGGAGTCGAAGTTTCGGTTTTGATTTCTGCTCATGCTTAAAGTAAGATTTAACCATATATATATATATATTTCATAATTCGCGAAACAAACGACAAAGTGCATTTTATAAGTGCTTTTTAATGAGAAATCCCTCATTATCTCGAAATTTTCGAAATCGAGCGGAGTTGCCCTTTAAGCCCTTACCACATCGAGATGTTCTGAGTTTTGAGCTCAAACTGAATACACTTCCTTCGCGTGAAAATGCTTGCAGAATCGTCTTGGTACCGACAAACCAACCTAAATAAAAAAAATAAAGAAAATCAAGAAACGATGTCGGGGGCACTTAAGTTGAGGTTGTCCTCGCCAGTCATCAAGTACCGAATTGACGGCACAGTCTTTTACTATTTATTTTAAACAACGCTACTTAAAAAGAAAGAGGAAAAACACAAGGAAGGCTCAGACGGGCTGCAGAATTTCCACTAAGGATCACAGCTTCTTCAAGTCTCTTGAAAAATTCTCTCCCATAGAAAATCGGCCCAAATTCTAGACAAGCTACAAAGTCCGCCAAAAAAACAAAAATCACGTTGTTTTTTTTTATTAGAGGGTGCTATTTTTTAGTTTTCATTAGAAACAAGGCAAGTAGGCCGACAAGCGAGATGTAAGAGAATTGGAAAATGAAATCACCAGGGTGTAGGGCGTACCTCTTTTATAGTTGACGTCTGACTTTTTAGTATTAGAAATCTGGTACGGGCCAGAACCATCAAAATGTCCTCGGGAGGCTGAAAGAAGTATTTGTTTAATCTTGATAAGACTTACTGTGGTTTTTATCGCGATGGTAATTTTGTTAGTGTGTCTGTTATTTGTAGAACATCATTTTTGTTTGTTATTTGTTATTTTGTTATTTTGTGCACACCATAGGCTGGACAAATTTTGCATGCGTATAAATGGCATCTGACTCATGCTGTGCAAGTCGGCGTTTTGTACCTGTGGGAAACGCTCACCCTTAACTGCAACATAAAGTCAATCTGGGTTCGAAGTTTCAGAATATGATACTTGTCCCTCTGTTCTAGTAGTTGGCGTGCCTGGTTACCTGTAGACCTTTCCATCGCTTATCACCCGGGCGAAAAATGCTGAGTCATTGAGCTGTGGGCGCATGCGCAGCGTCTGATATACAGCACAGCAGAGCAACAGCGAATGTCAGAAGGCGTCCCACAGCCCAGCAGACAAACATGGCGGCGTGCAGAAGGCGACTTTTGCAAAGGTCTATAGCTTCTCCCTGCCTCCTACCTTCCATTTGTAGTGTTTGCCTCTAAGACTATAGTCACAATTATTGATCGTTTGCCGAATCTTGGTATCGGCACTAAGGTTGTCTCTGCCTTCAAGGTGTGTGTCTCCTGCCTTCCTGTTTACATAAAGTCTTAGGTTACACCTGGATGCAAGCATGTCGGTGTTTTCCAAGCAGCGTATCCGCAACGCTCGGCTACTTCTTGTTGAGCGAACGTTGTTGTTCGAATCGGTTGTAACGTTCAATTGATGCTAATCCAATCTCAACACCTAGTGTTTGGTTTTATGTTTCTTGACCTTTTGCTCCTATCGATATATCTGGAGAAACTGGTGTTAAAAGAAAATTTTAGCCTAATTTTCAACATAATCATCTACCCCTTTTTGTTGCTTTTATGTGGATTTCTTTAATGCCTTTTACTATGTAGACTTTTAAAGGTAAAACACAAAAACGAAAAGAAAACATCAGGTTCACGAAGGGCGCTTACATCTTTTGACATGTCAAGGGAAGGTGCAACGCACGGATGTGAATCTCTGTTTTGACATGCACCTCACATGCTTTGTGTAAACATGTTCAAAGGGATTTTTCATTTTCGCGAATACCATGCTCATGTGATACTATGCTGTTCGGGGATAGGCGCAATGTTGCTAACGTCAGCCCAAGAGGCCGTGGTTGTTTGTGGGCACTTTCCATGAGGTGACCGCAGCTAGGACTGCCTACATAACCGCTCGTTGCTATTTAAACAACAATGTGTGAATTAGGTTGTTGTAGCCCAAGCGTAATCGTATTTTCATCCTGGTGTTCGAAGCAGCAGCCATACATTTTGCTTGCCAGTGTAGAATGATCGACGTGATACGTACATACGCGTAAAGACAACTGCTCCTGCTTCGCCATGTTGATAATCTACTTGTACGAAGCGACGAACGGCTGCTCATTATTCGCCGCCGGGGAAAAGCAACATGTCGCAAAATGCAGCTCTAAAAAACCAAAACAAACAAAAAGCAACGCCACGAGTTTGTCTCGCCTTCAAACCGATGTCTTTCAACTTTGCCATGCTATTTTCTACGTGCTGACTTTTGATGTTCCGTGTGTGTTGTGTTGTTCGTGTCACCAGCGAGGTCAATCTACAAGCGCACGTGACTATCACGCTTGTGAGTTGCCTTGTATATTGCGTGATCTCTATCCTCTAGGCCTAATCATGTGATACAATCCTGTCGTTCTGAGGCTTTCGCTACTCTACAGACAAAACTAGGGCCACTAAAATAAGCCACGCTTCAGACTAACGGCCCTTCAGTCGTCTTTGACTTGGATTGGATTTAGGGCTAACCCCTTTGTACTGGGGGATCTCAACGTAGTTGGATCCAGGCTGGCAAATGGCTAGATTTCTTGGCGCTTACAAATCATGGTTGCCAGTCATCTGAAGCTTTACCAGAAATCGCAGGAAACGCTTTTCTGTCGTCCGTAAATGTCCGAACAGTCCGCGTGAGTTTTCTGACGCCCCATTTCAAGCTGAGGAAGTCGCATCTTTAAATCCTAATCATCGCCAATCGCGCCAACTGTGCACTACGCACCAAAATGGCGCCGCCCACGAGGTATTCGAGAAGTGGAGTGCCGGTACTCGAAGCGTTGCCTATGTAGTGGCTCTAGATAAGACTCGCGAAGGCATAAATCATTGTCGAACCTGTTCTATCTCAATGTGTACGAGTCTGAAACGTTCTACATACGAACAGTCATTGCGTTCCGATAGCCACGTTGCATCTGAGAAAAATCCAATCAAAACGGACAATCGTGTGATTTATTTACAGATCATAATCGCTGGCCCGTTCAGAAAGGTATAAAAATCCACCACGTGTAAGGAACATTCCGCCAAACTGAAGGAATGAACAAAACTCTTGCCCAGCTTTCTTTTACGACAATAAAAATGTTGTCCATGAAAGCGAAAAAAAGAAAGAAAAGAAGCAGAGTATTAGTGTGTATGTATAGGAAGAGTGTCAAGAGAGATTATGTATCGCGCACGGACAATGTTCGTGGGTCGTCTTTGTCCAGAGTATAGGTATCTACGATGCAGTTATTCATTTTAGAGTTGCAATAAAATTTCTCCTCTCATGCCAGTTTATGGTGTCGTTTTTGTTGGCGGTGGCGCGAGATCTTTGCAATGTCTGACGTAAAGGCACAAGGCGCTAAAAATATCGTGCTTCGGTCTTAACAAGAGAGACGACTGCATTAAATGTTTAGCAGAAAAGAGCGACATATTCATCTTGCTTCACTGAGTACAATATTGTTATTATAAATTGCTTGTTCACATAATATTACTATACATCTGTGCTATTTTCAAGTTCGAACATTTTCAGATGCCGCATTGTTTATAATAAGAAATGCAGCCAGAACACAAGCAGACAATACTCCGAGAATGGCGTCAGCGATTGGTCTGCGTCAAAGTGCATGTTTCCACACTTTACACATTATACTCAACGATGTACCTACATGTCTGAGTTTCTTGTACCGCCAGAATATTTGGCACCTATTCAACTTTGGAAATGAGATGAGCTGGAGACGTCTTCCGACAGCGCCAATTTCGATTTGTTCACAAGGGCGATGAAGAAAGATTCGAACGAGAAGTTATTCACGTCCTAATCATCAACTAAAATCTTTGTCCGATCGAAATTAGTGCTTCAACATGCGCAAAGGCAAGAGACAGGACGAATCTTGATGTTTCGCTGTGTATCACATTTTTCGAATCGGTGATGCTAGTCATAATATAGCGTCGCTAATTCGGTTCCGATGGACCTTAATTAGCATGACCGTTGTAGGATCGACCATTTGTAGCGTTTCACAATGATGATAGAAGTTTCGAAAGGTCTGTGGTCAGTCCGCTCAGTTGGCCTGGTTCAAGTCGGAAGCACAAAAGGACGGCAAATCTGACGTGAGTACGGCCATTTCTCTATGTACGTTCAGTACATTCTGACAAAGTCTTTTTGTTGCGCATTTTGGGGCAGCGACTACGAATGTACAAATCGGAGCAGGTTCTTAAAAAAGATAACACATTCAGTGGCGGCGTCTAAGAAATCAGGAGCGTCTTCTTTCCGGCAAAGCACTTGGGACTGTGG
>JAZHYW010036156.1:0-113293 GCA_037355805.1 Ixodes ricinus
GGGTTCTGCCAAATCTGCAAAATGTGTATATATGTTCTGCAAATTGTGTATCTCGTTGTTTTCGAACTTCTTGGAATACCTGAACATCTTCTTTTCTTTATGTATTCATTCTTGCAGTAACGACGCTACTTTTTACAGTTACTTTCCAAAAATAATAACTCTGCTACAGTTAGAAGTTCTTTTAACTAAGCAGTAACGAGTTGCAGTTTCAAGTTACTGAAAAAAGTACTAGTTACCAGTACCACGTTTCTAGTAAATACTGCCCAAGAATGGCTAACACAACCGAGGTAGGTGCCGCTGAGCCGCTTACTCGTTGCACGGGAACAAGTCAAGGACGATAACTAAAATGACGTCACGTCCGCCTAGCGTGATTTCCAGTGTTGACGAGGGGGAGGGGGAGAGGAGGACCCAGCATAACGGTAGATTTCGGGGGGGGGCCCATGGCCCGAGCACTCCTTCCCCCTCCCCCCCCCCGAAATCTGGTTCAGCATGGGTGCGATGACCTCACGTCCAAACCTACCGTATTTCCTCGAGTAATAGGCGCACTGTTCGATGAAGAAAACCTGAGTGTTTGCTTTTCCGCAGAGCACACCAGATTGCCAATCACCGCGATTGACAGCATGATTCCAGCTGATTACAGGACAGAGATAACGTCTTCGTGCGAATACCATCTGTGAAAATTGAATTTGTATGGAGAATCGTGTTTTCGATCTGGTGATGTGCAATGCTATATATGTGCAACGCAATGAGTGGCTCTGTGTTCCGTCGGAAACTAGGTGCTAGGGCGTTGTACACTTCAAATAGTGGGTATTACTCGAGTAAATACGGTATATAGCGTGGTACAACTTCGCTTGCTTCGTGTTTTTGCGCATGATTCAGCTATTAAGGCGCATTTGCAAATAAAGCAACCGAAATTGCACTTCCTAACCAGATTGGACACGTTTGCGCTCTTCCATCTCATCACCCCAACTAGAAGGGACCACCCGGAAAGCCCAGGACGGGAATATCTATAAATCAACTGATGCCAAGTACCCCTGGTCCCAGCCAAGGGCGGTGTTTTAATTTCAAGAAAAACAGAAACAAGCAGAATTACACACGTTTCGAGCGAACACTCTTTCTTAAGTGATGGGACCTGTGAAGCAGAGCAATGGGCGATAACAAGTGGGTGACGGGAAACAAAGCCGGAGGTTGAGGTTGCAAAAAAAAAAAAAAAGAAAGGGAAGGGAGAGCAAATGAACTTGAGGTCCGAGACCCTGCAAGAGTGTATCTGTTGGACGACACAAATAAAATGGGAAGGTACTGTATGCGTGGCGGCAAAAAGACGAAGTTGGAAAATCGGCTGTGGCCGCAAGCTTGCAGGCGTTTCGCTGGACAATCACTAAAAACTACCCCGCGAAAAGCACTCGCTCCCTCCACCGGACGAAGAAAAGAGAAATGCTTTAGAGATGCCGCGCTTTGTAACATCTGCGTGCGCTGTGGGCGATGTACCGTACACAGCTGGTACGGACAGAAACGTCCTAATCCTCCCAGTTGGCGGGACTAGCTTGGTCAAGCACAGATCACCCAAAATTGTTTTTTTTTTTTTGTGTGTTTTAGACGGTTTTTGCAGCAGTTTTTGCTGTGCCCTTCCTGTATCAGGACTTTGGACTCTCGCGAGTTGCGAGGCGATTTGGTGATTGTGTTCGCAATATTTTGCATATAAATCTGAGAAATAACTGTAACGACAATACTCTTTACAGTTACGTTTGAAAAATAGTAACCCTGTTACAGTTAAAAGTTATTTTCACTAAGCACTAACGAGTTAATTACAAGTTACTGAAAAAAGTAACTGCCGTAGTTACCAGTTACACGTTACTAGTAACTAGTTACTGCCCAAGATTAGGGTATTCACTGGGTGCCATGTTTGAGTGCACTGTTCACTAGGACATGCTCAAAACGAGCTCACCACTTATAGCTTCCCAAGATCGCAGTCATAATAATGTGAAATGAACATTGAAAAAGCACAGAGGAAGCTCGCTGTTAGAATGTGCCGAACAAGGTACTGTTTTATAACTCCTTTTACTATACCCTGCTTTAACACTTCTAATGAGCCTGGCCCATTCAGTGGCATACACCGTTTTTGCCAACACTCGGAAGACTGCTGAGTGCAAGGTCGCAGCTTCCTATAGCTTTGTGCAAGCACCTTGCTTTGTAATGTTCCTCAGCTGGACATGCAGGAGACAATGCCCGGAGCTAATGAGAGACAGTTGCTCAAAATTAAAAAAAGAATATAAAATGCTTTTGCTGCACGAGCATGCATGCACACAGCAACGCCTTTTGGAGCTACCAGCTTGCATACAAACCTGGCACCATCATTTGCTGGAAGGAAAAGAAAAGTTATAAACTGTTTACAGTTTATATATATATATATATATATATATATATATATATATATATACATAATCATCCATGTGCCAGGGGGCATCTTTAGTTGCTTGTTGCAATTGTCATGTTTTAAGGTGAAGATAGTGCTCCAGGATTTGTGGTGTCAACAACTAATGTTGTTGACAACTAGTGGTGATTATAATTTTGAACTGCACAATACCCATGCAATCATGTGTATGTTCAAAATGTGCTGCTGTGTAGTGCCATAAATTTTTCTTGTGTCCATTAAATCCTCTTATCAGTCTTCCACCTTTGGAAACAGCCTGGCTGTATAATTGTACCCCACAGATTACTGCCTCTCATCCTTTCCTTCGTCTTCTGTATTCTAGGCTTGGAATCGCCACCTAGGAGGTCAAGCGTGCCAGGTCATATGAGGACATGATGCCGACAAGTGAGTTGTTGGAAATGAGCCAATAACGCCAATAACTCGCGCGGGAGTTGAGCAACCCGTGTTTAGCAACCTGGTCTATCAAGCAGGTTCGCTTTCAAAGCTTGTTTACCAAAAGACTTCAAACTTTTCCTCCTTCCTCCTCACACTGTCAAAGGGAAGAAAAGAATTGCTTCTTTAAGGTCAAATGCAGAAAATACATTCTTTGAGGACAGGGTAAACACACGACTCATGGCAGTATATTCCTGCAGTTTCTACATAAGTTTTCGAAGCAATATTTCTGCAGTTTTTTTTTTAGTAATTGTTTTTATTTATAGATCTGTGTAGTCATAACATGTTAGTATGGACCCCATTACAGTCCTGTCTGATTAATATGAACCCATGAATACGGATATACCGCATATACACGAATGTTTGGGTACAAACACGTAAAAGTGCATTCTTGTCTAGTTATTATGGACAGATATTACGGGCTTTTTTTGGGGTCAATGGAAGTGTCCGCATAAACGAGACATCACTGTGTTGTGCAAGTTATATTGCTTTTTCAGAAAGGCCTGTGTTTGGTAGCCCTTTAGAGCTCAAATAATTCCAAACAAATAACAATTTCGTGAGGTTCAGGCTAGCCTCAAAGAATCGAGGCAATCATCTCTCGCTTTGTGTATGGAGCAAACGAAGCCTGATGTTGGACGGCTTTGTGTCCTCTCGCATCCAGGTGCAACTCGACAGCCTGCGTCGATGACGATAGTGTCGTGTGGCGCTTGGGAGTGTGTTACCATGGAGGCTCCTTTTTCGTCACAGGTTGTTTAAACCTCCAACTAAAATTAATATAAATCTTAAAAAAAAAAAATTAGTTTGCACATCAGCGAAAATCACGCCAGGTGTTTCCGAGTTGTCTTCTTGGCCTGCTGTGCCAGTGGATGTTGCAAAACTATTTCCTCGATAATTTGTCCAACTGTGTTAGAAACAGGACAGCCTTTGTGTCCTTTTTAAGTTTGTTTTTGCCTAAGGTGAGTCTGCACGGCAGCTTTTGTTCTGTGTCTTTTCTCCAACTTTATTACGAAGTGCTAATTATATGCCGATGTATATTTATAATTCATAATAAAAGTTATTTTACAATTTTTTTATAATTTTTGGTGTATTGGCATTTGTGAGCCATTACGGGGAGAAAATTAATAACAAATAATAGCAGAAATAATAACACACATTTCTATAGACACATTCAAGGTATTTGATAAAGGAAAAAAGAAAGAAGCTGCATGAGAAGAAGTTCACAAACTGTGTTGAATGAGGTTGATGCAGGGTTTGGACAAGAAAGATGGCACCTCTGCACATATATTTGCCTACACCGCTTATGGGACGGGTTCTACAAACTTATTCTATTACTATTTGGATAAAAAGAACAGTACTGATGTGTCGTAGTGCTTTGAGGATCTGCCTATACTGTAATGCAGTGGTTCCCAGCCATGGATGTGTCGGGGACCCCTTGCGGACCGCTGGCAGTGATGGGGGACCCCTTCCAGCAGGGGGGGGGGGGGGGGGGGTACGTAAGTAAGTTAACAGATCTGGAGCATGAAACAGGTGCCTTTTATTGCTACGTAGCAGAAAAACATAAAACAAAGGTGCCACATCACTTCATTTTGGTCAGGATATGCGATATGATAATCCCGCCGCGGGGCACCCGAGACACGTAGTTCGGGAAGGTGTGGGAAGAGGGAAAGGAGGTGACCCAGATGATCTCCTGCAAACTTCTGTCGTAGTTCCGGAAGCAGGTTGCAAATTAGTCACGGCCGGACTAAACTACAAAAAACGTGCCAGCTAAAAAAAAAAAAAAAAATTTTGTTGAGAGTTTTTACGGACCCTAGAAGTGGCTTTGCAAACCCCCATTTGGGAACCACTGCTGTAATGTATGCACAGACATTTTGATGCAGAGAGCTGTGTAGTCCCAGCAACTATTCCTTCTTACTGTAAACAACTTAATTTTTGTGAGGGCCTAATTTTCGCAAATCTAGTGACTACGAAAATATTTCGAAAAATTGGTTTCATGAATATATCACTTCACGCTAACGAATACCTGGCATATCACTCCGAATCGTGAAATTTTGTGCCTATGAAATACTCCCAAAATCCACTTTTCAAATTCCTGAACTATTGACTCCACAAAAATTAAATCCACACAGGCAATCTCTATTGAATGAAAACTAATAGTGTGTCTCGAAAAGCGGTGACAGTGATCACCCGACAAGCAAGGAGCGTAGCCAGGGGGTGTTCAGGGTATCAAGCCATTTAGGTTTGTTTCAGATTGCATGTAAAAATACAAATAAGGTTGGTAAGTTTTACTAGGTGGTAATTTTGGAAACTGCAGTATTGGCAGAGCTTCACCATATGCCACCAACCAGTCAGCAGAGACTAGTGTCGCAAGGTGGTTAATGCCTATTGCTTCTGTCATTGCCTCATACTCTTTTAGCTGTTCTGTTTTTAGGCTCTTTTGTTTTTTAAGCGGTTTGTGTTGAGTTGTTCCGTCATACTGTTATGTTGGCTCGTATTAAAGAGAATCATATTGCTGTTTACAATTTTTTTAATTGAGTTTGTGTAGAGGCAATCCTAGGGCAGGCTGCCAAGTTGTTATGTGGGCATTTGTCTGCAATATATTTTTCAGACGGATTATTTATGATAATCGGTGAGAGCACCCTAGAACGCCGGCAAGAAAATTTAGCCCAATGAGACCTCCTTGCTTGAGAGGTCCCCAAGCTTTGTCATTGCAGTTTATGTATCCCGACGGGTAATCTATTCTAAAGAATCTGCCCTTAAAGGGATACTACAACGAAATTTCGGCACTAATTTCTTGGTCTATATGTGTTCAAGAGAGCAGTATCACATGGAACATACCAATATCTTGTTAAAAAAGTCTCGAAAAGGAATTTTAAAACGAATTAAACGATTAGCAAAGAGCACCTGGTGGATGTCGCTAGCGCACTCGGTTTGTAATGCTCGTCTAGGGAACCTTGACAGCTAGTGACGGACAGCTGTCTCGTCTCCGGCACGACGAGAGAAGGGCGGAAGGAAGAACTCCCCTCTTCCGAGAATCCCTTTTAGTGTTGTCGCGAAGTCGCTGTTGTCCCCCTACAAAGATTATAGAAGATTAACCCGTCACTCAAAGTTCGTACAAAAGCAGCCGCTTCGAGTGGCTGGAACGACTAGGCCATCCTCTTGACGTCAGCCTAACGCCGTACGCTTTGCTCGTCTTGGAGACGATCCTACGTCACGATTGCGTTGGATGTCACGTGCTCTAAGCTGGGCCTTCTCCGAGCGCTTGCCAGAGTGGGCCGTTTATCATGAAAAATACAGCCACCAGGATCAAAATACAAGCGTGCGATTGTCATTTACGGATATTGTGGATCATATTCAACCTATTTTTGAACACGACGGGAATATTTCAAATTTCGTTGAAGTATCCCTTTAAAGAGAATATTATTTATACTTTATCGCGATGTAGGGTTACCGTTTGGCTGGCTCAATGAACGGAAAGTGCAAAAGGAGTTTGTGCCTGGCTCAGTGAAATGGCTCGTATTGGGGCAAAGCAGCATTGCATGTCTCCTAACACAGGGCCTAAAATGCTAGGGATTACATTTTAGAACAATGCTCGTTGTCAAGATTGGGCCTTCAGAAGTCTCTGAGGCATGTAAATGAATGTCATAACATGCCACAAAATGTTTAATGACTGCTGTAGTCTCCTTCAAACATGGTAGAAGGGTGCGCCGATAGTGTGTTGAACGCAAGTCTCAGGTGACTCCAGTGCCGAAATCACTTGGGCTTCTTTTCAGAATGACAGTGTAATCTTTTATTTTTTACTTTATACTAGTCTGTTGCTGCGTAAGATCTGCAGGAGACATCCTGCCTCCAGCATGTGCTCATTGATTTCCTTTTGCTCCTTGGCTGCACTTGCTCATTAGATCACAAAGTGTTATCGAGGGTAGAAAGCTCGTGCTGGAGGCAAAGTTTTTATTATCGGCGACGTGCACAACGAAAGGCGTCACTCTGGTCGGCACTTCGCGATTGGCCGAACACTCACTGTGGTGTTTTTAGTAGTGTTAATTCCACTTCCATAAATGAAAACAAGAGATACAAGAGTAGAGGCATGTTCGCACATTTACAGTGGGTGTGTCCACAGCAACCAAAACTAAAGTCACTGGAATCTGGGAAAGTAGTGCCATCGCCTTCCCCGCTTGCTAGCAGGGCACAAACAGATGCTGACATACAGACGAGCAAAATCTCGCAACAAGGCGATTGGCTGAACAGTATCTGTTGCCTTGGCAATTGCCATTTTGGTCCTTTCGAACCTTTGAAACTTCGAAAGGGTCATTCTGATCCAGCTGCGCCAAGATCGCAAAGGTGCTTCGTCGTAACGAAAGTGTTTCTTGCCGATATATGCATCTTTGGTACTGTATGTGCAATCAACTTATCAGTCTGGCTTATATTCGCAGGTCTCTCACAGTGATATTGTTCTTTGTGCATATTTCATGACAAGAAAATTATTTTTCAATGCCACCAAGCACTGACGCTGCGTGCGATGGGGGAGCATAACAAATTCTTTGTATAGGAGAAATGTCTTTATGAAGCAGTTTGTCACCACGAATTTGTATCGGTCAAGCAGAAACTGCTCATTCCATGGACCAAAATGGCAAATGTACGGGAACCTTTGCCCTACTTTCCCAGGATTCAGTAACCTTAGCCAGAACAACAGCAATGACTAGGACGCTAGAAGAATTGTGATTCACGATTGCTTCACTAAGATATTTTTGCATCGCTTGCCACATTGTATGGCGCACAGTTGTCCCGGTGAATTTGGCGTTCAGGCCGTTCAGGACAGAACCAGCACAGCTGTCCGAACCAGGCTTAATGACAGGCTGTCAACCTTGATGGTGTCGGTTTAAGAATATGATGCCTCCTTGCTTCCAGCATGCTTGTTACACGCATCATCAATCTTGTCATTCGTATCTGATATCCCCGGTCTTGACGTCACAAGTATAAACCAAAATAGGGTGCCACTGAAATATCTTGTCGCTAATAAGGCCAGTTCACAGGTGCATCTCGGTGCTGACATGACAAATAGTCAGCACTGCAGCAGTGCTACTGTCAGCTCAGCACTGAGTTAGTGCTGCATTCTGCATGTATGCACGAAAAGGCAGGGCCACATGCATTGGAGCGTTGATACAGCACGAAGTCAGCGCTGCATCTATTGGCGAGAAGACCGAACTGTAGGGGGCATTCTGTCCAGTTTTTTTCCCCCAGATCTCAGTGTTCACACAATGCAGGGCCTGTGAACTTTTATCTTTTACATTGCCTTCCTGTATAAAGCGGTGGGCACAGTGCAATGTAAAAAGTGTTGACAATAAACGGAGTGACAGGGGTGGGACGGGACAATCTGGAGCTCTCCTGAAAGCATTCCTTGGAGGATGAGCTTCATTCACTTTGGCCTTTGTGCTGAGCGGGTGCAGGGCACATGTACACTACATTGTTCACGCAGGCCAGAGCGGCTACAGAAGGTCCCCAGCCGAACGCTGCTCAATGGTGTAGTTCTTAAGTTAGCTGCTAGAGGCGCGACGGTTGAATCTTCTGCCTAATAGCACCGAGATAACGCCGTGGTGTACCTGTGAACAGGCCTGCAGTGTCATCGCTGCTCAATGACAGCAGCATTGAGGAATGAAGTAATGACGCCTTTATTGTGGGGTGCCTCGCAGAGGTCAGCATGGAGGGCTCTCTGCTGAACGTGGCGGAGTGGGCGTACGCCGGCGTCAACCACACCCTGGCTGGCAACGGAGGCCCCGAGTGCGCGGCCTTTCTGTCGCCTCTGCGTCGGCTGATCGAGACGGTCCTCGCCGTGTGCCTGGCGTGCTACCTTGCCTACTGGAGTTACGGAAGGATTCAGGTGAGGGCGCTCCCATGCATTGTGCACCTTTGCAAGTGGTGCTGCCTTCTAGAAACATCCTCCTTTCCATCATCTAAGGTCCCCTTGCCACTACCACTGATTGGCCGAGTGTCCATCCGCTTTCGGTTCGCCACTACTGTCCGCCGTTTGTGCGCTCCCGTGTCGCAGCCTCGCATTCTCCGACGACATGCATACGCATAAATACTACGTTGACGGCTGCCCGTAAAGCTTATTTTATTGGTAGAGCATATGTCGCGTGTTTTGCTTTTAGAAACGTTATCGAACTGCTGGTTATGAAGTGGCGTTGCTAAATGACTTGCGCGTGTTTCCAAAACGCTCATTCACGTTTTTTAATCTCGTCGTCACTTCAGCATGTAAAGGCAAAACAAGGAGGCACAGGAAGTGATGATACATTTTCTGTCGACTGTTTTAATAACAAGCGTAAGATCATGGCTACAATAAGATTAGGACGATCTTTCTCGCAGTTAAATTTTATTGTGTGAATGTTTATAAAGCGAAACATTGCATCTAATTTCAAACCGAATGATACGAGCGGACACACAGCCGAAGCCTCGACAAAACTCGCATGCCTGCTCCAGATGCGAAGCAATGGAAACTCATGCATACCCAGTAGCAAAGGCATCAAGGATGCCAGCAACTCGTATCCTAGCGAAAACATGACAGCTGCGAGTCAATATTTCGCAGAAAACAAGGATCTAGCTAGGGTTTGCCAGCAGTCATCTGTCGCGGCACTCGGCGGAAAGGCAGCCTAGGATGCGCTAGCATCGAAATGAGAGAGGGAGAGACTCGCAGAGAAGAGGAAAAAGTGGGGGATTCTCGAGGAAAAGAGGGCTTCGCACTACTTTCAGTGCGTCCTAGTCAGTATTGCAAAATGGGCACCCCCTTCCATTCCAATTCCATTCCAATTCCATTCCGTAGAATTGGAGTTTCCGACAATTCCATTCCTTTCAACTCCTCGGAATGGATGCACTGGGCCCATTCCCACTCTTGGTATGGCTAAACTCTACCATTCCATTCCTTTAATTCCTAAACGTGAAAAATGGCCATTGACAGCCACATTGCATTGCTGGAAAAAGGCAGCATAAAGCTGCTGATGTTATCAAATGCGGAGATGACTGCAGAAGTATGCGAAAGCTTCCTCAAAGCACTCATTCTGCTAAGCCGAAGGGGTTGCACAAAGCTCTTCATGGCATTTGGTGTCACTGCCCACATTGATCGTGCGATCAAGCGTAAAAGACTTACGAGTTGCAACAGACGCCAAAAATAAAACAACCGATTTTCTTCGGAAACGGACCGTATACTGTCCACAGATACGTGGTTAGCGTGTTGTTTGTTTGATAAGGCTTTAAAAATGTCTAGTTCGTGGGTGGTACAAGGAGAAGATTTGCTCTCTGTTTCGAATTCTTGCACAACAGCACCGATAGTGCGCTGCCCCAAATCCACTGCAGCAGGAACGGAAAACCGCTGACAAAGTGCAATCTGTGCAGGACGCCTGCACAGGGGACTGTAGCACCATATTAGAGAGTTTTGGAATAGGGCACCCCAACGTTTGGGTGCCCCTGAGAAATTGGGGGACCCAAAACATAACAAGGTTGGCGCCGCTGGCTTATAGCAGTGGTTCTCAAATGGGGGTCCGCGGACCCTTGGGGTCCGCGAAGGCATTCTAGGAGTCCACGAAGCCCTGCTTCATAATTCAAGCCCGCCAATAAAAGCTGTCTTTTCTCGGGTCGAGAAGAAAAGTTTCAGTTTTCGGAGCAAGTTTTCTCGTGTGTATGTCAATAAGAGAGGTCTACTTCACATTAGCCCTTAGTTTTATCCATTTAGTAAATAATTATCATAATAAAACTTTATCTTTCTCTTTCCCTCACCATGAACGGGGTCCTCCATCATCCCCGCTGATCCAAGGAGTCCGCGAACATCAGTGGTTGAGAACCACTGGCTTATAGAATAGGGTTTTTACCAAAGTCAGTGTCTTTTTACGAACCACTGATCTCTATGACAATTGCTGAATCGCACCTCCCCGCTCAGTGAGTGCGGCCACCGGACAACTATCGTGGATACAGAGAAATCGACTTTTTGGAGCGTTGCGGAGGCTGGCGGCAGCTTGCTGCAGACACGTTTTCTACTCGTTCGTAGTCATTCGCCGAAGAATCTTTTTCCAACCCTGTGTAAACGGTGAGAATTGCCTTTGAGAACACATGGAAATTTTTACGAAAGTGCAGTGCTGCCGGAAAAAGGCACAACTCGTCGAAAGCAATTTTCACCGGTCTCGCGGCGTGATCAAAGCTTCCTTGGCACGCCGAAGGGCTGCGTCTCTGTGCCCTCGCACGCTTGCACATAGTGCAGCACATAGATGTGAAATATACTTATTTGTCTCCTTATTATTGAGCTGTCTCCATGTCGTGGCTGCCGTTTGTTTAGTCAAAACTGAGCTATCGACGCCACCATCGCAAATATTTAATTGACTCGGGCCTTCAACCGCAAGAAGGCGCGCGGCTCATATTTTGCTATGCCGAACCGTTTCCAATGAACTGGTAACCGCTACATGAGATTACGGCTCTGCTCTGGTTTGGGTTCAATATAGAATATTTGATTTCGGTTACAGTTTTGTTCCGGTTCAGATAAAAATAACGGTTTTGCTCCGGTTTTCGGTTCGGGCTCGCGGTTCTACTCTCGGTTAAAAACTGCATGCTAATCGCACATGATTACGACAGCCGCTTTGTCGTGTCTTGTGGCGCCAGGAGGCACATTGTCCGTCCTATTCAGTTTTGGTTGCTTCACTGAGGGTGCGCCATTTTCATCCTCAAAGAAGCATAAGCCAGTGAGACAATCAAGCTGTCAGTCACCTCCAGTGCAATGATGCTGTTTCAAGAGCCACCTACCAAGCGCTAGTGAATTGTGCCATCAGCCCGTAAGCCCTAGATGAAAATCAACACAGCTCAGAACTGAGCCCATTCCAGTCCCACTCCATTCCAGGCAAAAAGCATTAATTCCATTCCCATTCCATTCCCCCAGCGCTGCCGCCATTCCATTCCCATTCTATTCTGGGGTCGCGAAAGTGCAGAATGATTCCGGAATCATTCCAACTCTGGAGTCGCAACTCCGCAACACTGGTCCCAGTAGGCTTCGGTAGTGCATTTATTTGTTCTTCGGCAACGCCCAGCACCGAGCGATCGGGCAAGAATATTTATTTTCTGAGAATTATCTATAATATGTTTGTAAACCTGTGCTCATTGTAGAAAAGAACCGGAAGCATGCAGGGGTCTGCCGATAACGTGCGGTAGCGAGCTTGTTTGCAAACAAACACCGGTGAAAAATATAATAAACGCAAACACAAAGTTTTGTGTCTGTGTGTTTCCTCTGACCCCACACTCCAGCATAAAAACTGTCTCTTGTGTCGATAACTTAATGTGGAGTGCTAGTTCATCTGCTTCTTTGCCGGGGTTGTGGTGACGGGGTTTACGACGGTCGATAGAATGTCATTTCATCGAAGCACGTTTTAGAGAACGGGCATGCTTTATCGAAGCACGGTTTAGAGAATGCAGAGCCTCAGTTTAGAGAAACGCCATTTATCGAAAAGAGGACGATATTTAAAAAAGGCTTTCCTACTTAGCGCGTATATCACTGGTGTGTGTGTTAACCCAGGCCCCCGCTGCGTTCCCGCCGCTTCGCGGTGGCAATTTGCGGCGGCCATTACAAACATGTTAACTCACCTGACTTATCCATACACGCTGCTTTGCGGCGGTCCGAATTCGCTAAAAGAAGCTCATCGCCATTTTCTCTGAACTGGGTTTCTTTATAAAGGGATTCGGTAAACTGGGGTCGGTAAAGCTGCGTTTGCTAAAACGAGCTTCTCTAAACCGCATGCCTCAGGTGGTGATGTCAGAACGCCAAGCTCTGATTGGTTCTGAATAAAGAATAGTGGGTATACCTCAAGGCAGCCTGCTTTGAGGTCTACCCACTATCTTTCAATCAGAGCCAATCAGAGCTCGGCATCTTTCTGACATCACTGCAACTCCTGTGTAAGAAGCAGGCAACTTGCTCTTTGCATTCACTCGTGCAATTACTTTTTCTTCTTTTCTTTTTCTTTTCTTGGTAACCAATTTGTAATTTGAATATGCTTGCTTGATATCCAGATGCTGTGCTTGCCACTGTTTTCTGTTGTTTTTTTTTGTTGTTTTTTGAGGGGGGGAGGGTTAAAGTTGTGGCTTTGTTAGATGGAGTAGATCTAGACTCATATATTCTAACAGCCTTGAAACATTGAATGGGACCTTCAGTGAACAATCGTTAGAACAGTTCTGAGGAAATAAGCTTACCGTCCATTTTCACTCCGTTACAGTTTCTCAGACTTTAATTAGCACATGTGAAATAGTTTTATGCTGTTTGCATGAAACGTTTTCTATTCACTCACATTCAGTTCTTCTCCTATAGTTTTCATAATATTTTTGAAGTTTTAACTGATACACAAGTCCATATGTAAACAAAGTTTTCAGCTGTACCGTTTGTTCCGACTTGCTGATCAAACATCATTTGACGAAACAATTGTTGCTGTAAAATCACAATGTTCAAGCTATTCATTCTTTTTTGGGCGTATAACATCAAAAACTAATAGTTTCCATTTGCAGCAAAAAAAAATAAAAAATAAAAAAAGGATTGATGTTGATTTTCTGAATACGTAGGTATTATAAAATTATTTGACACTACCAAAATGAGCAGTATGTGTTGTTTGCTTCTCAGCTCTGCACTAAGGCCTTTTTAAGAGACCCCATCTTATGCAGAATACTTCAGACAAAGCGCAAAAGTAGCAGAAGCTCTCAGAAAAAACTAGAAAAGATGCATTAAAACTTGGGTTTGGGCTAGTTGGTCCATTACTGACTAAAAGGTTAAAACAGACGACAAAAACACTGACGACAGGACAGGCATCTGTACTGTCGTCCGTGTTTCTTTATGTCCTCGTTAGTTCGCTCTTTTAACCTTTTATTTAGAAAAGATGGATTGATGTGTTCCAAATCTTACTCTGAATAGATCCGAGTTACTCCGGCAGATCATGTGACATGACAAGACAGAGCAATGCAGGACGCGAGTAGGTTTTTGAATGCCAAGGTACAGAACCTTTACCCTAGAGTGAGATTGAGTAAATTTTGGAACACGGCCATGGAGAACCTCAAAATAGCAGATGACATTCCGCGAAGAAATCTGAAGAAGTGGTGTCTTAGCAAAATCTCTCTCCAGGAGCTTTCTTTCCATTCTAGACCCCATTGAGGAGTGCCTACCAAAACAAATGCACGCTTCAAAGCTTCCTTAGGGTTCAACAAAAGAAAAGGTAAAAGAAACAAAACAAAAAGAAAACAGCAAAAATGTGACATGGAAGACTGGCTGGGAATTGGCAAGGTTATTTATGCTTGCAAAGATTTTTATCAGAAGATAATCTATGAAGGCCCAACTTCCTAACCAGAAAGAGTATTTGCTGCTTTTGCCTAATAACTTTTTGTTGTGATATTAATTCACTGTGTTTGTGTTTCCAGGAACATTGTTTGGAACAGCATATTAAGTTTTGTTACCAGTAAAACTAGAAAGTTCAACTTTTTAATCTTTGGATATCACATTATTTTATACATTGAAAGCGTCAAATCAATTTGGCAAGTGAAGCGTTTGAAACGAATGGTTCCCTCCAGATAAAAAGCCATAATTTCGGTATTGGATGCAAAACTGAAATAGCAAATATACTCGGACAAGTACAAAGCTGACCTTGGCCATTTCATTAGAGCTTTCCCGGTAAAGTTTTGGAGACACATATCTCATTTATCACCTATCCCTAATGCATTTATTAGCGATCAGTAGGGGTGTGCGAATAGTGATTTTTGAAACCGAATCGAATACGAATCGAATAATTGTGGCACCGAATCGAATACGAATACGAATAATTTTCTAATAGTTTCCGAATAGTAAGTACACAGCTACTAAAGAAGAGCAAAGGGATTATACAATTATTTTTATTGTTCCAAAATGTTTCTTAAAATTATTGTAAAAACGCGACTTGACGATAATGACTAGAGTTCAATGGTATATAATTAAATAGAGACAAAAGCCACTTAAATATTAGAATGCTAAACATAATATCGTGGTTCAGGCGGATGCTGAACATAAAATCACAGTTCGCTTGAGCCTGGTACATCCTGAAGCAATGTACCTAATAGAATCTCTACATTTTTCTTTTATTCCTTGTTGTAGCAGATGCCCTTGAATCGAGGATCAAGGAAAATGGCAAGGGCGTGAGGGGCCTGTGTGCTTACGTGCAGGAACCTTGTTTTCACTGATTTGAGAAGATTCAGGGGAAACGCATTGTCTTGTTCCACTTGCGCCCTCAAAAGCAACAACTTCACACACTGAACAAGTGGAACAACCGTGGAAAGTGTTGGGAAGGACTCGACACAAGCAGCTGTTGTGGCTTCTTCAATTGGTTGCATAGGAGTGGCCGAAAAACTTCCACCTCTACTGCGCTTTCTCTTCGAAGAACTTTCCGCTTCTACCACTTCTACTTCGCTCATACAGAGCGAGCGGTACCGTTGCAACCAGTTCTGAAAGCGTCTCACGACACGCTTTCTGAAAGCGTGCACGAGCTAGTGTTGTACGAAAGCGGTCCCTGAAGACTGAACCGCATGTATGCGATTTAGCGAGCGACGGAGATTTCTCACTGCCGCTCGTCGCGTCGCCCGGTGTTTGAATTTCTAGAAAATGTCCTCATCGCCTTGGTCGCTTGCTTACGCCACTTTCATGCGGCTTGCCTCACCGCGCCACTGACCGAGCGTAAGCAAAGCGGGTCGACGTCGCCTGTCTCGTCTCTGGCGAATCGCTTTCATGTGGGTTATACTTAACACAGTATTTGCTAATGGAGGCAACAGAAATGTACGTATAGAAAGAAACTGCTGCTGCCGATGGTGATAATCATTGTCTAGGAGAAGAGGGTACGTATTGCCATTTTGCGGACACGTGCGGCAGGCGTGCCGGGCGTTGTGGAACACCTGTGAAGGGAATCTCGTGGCACGACACTGTAACGACTATTCGGAAATTATTCGAGAGATATTCGAAACTTTGAAAATTATTATTCGATTCGATTAACGAATCGAATAGGGTAATATTCGATTCGTTATTCGAAAATGGCGAATATTCGCAGCCCCTAGCAATCAGCTAAATTGTGTTGTGTGTGTGTTAAGGGGGGACACTACCCAGAAAGGTCAATTTCTGTACAGCTTGCTTGATTTCAATCAAATTTGCAGTGGAAGTTTATATGAGTGGCAAGACTATCCCTGCCAAATTTCATTGTCCTATGTCAATTCTGAAACGTGTTGCGAACGTTACAATATGGAAGTCATTGTGTTCGCTTAGGAAAACTATCGTTTTAAAATAAAATAAATATTTGTGATTTTTATATGTAATATAGTCATAGGAATACCCATAGCACATACCCAGCTAGTTAATTTGCTCTATTGCATTGTTTTTCATAAGTATAACTCCATAAAAAGATTAAAATATTTTTTTCATGTCTGCACTTTTTTACAAATGTAGTTTTTTTTTTAGCATGAAAGAATGTTAAAGTAGAAAAACTAACCAGCCAGGCATGTTCCTCACAAAATTCTGTCCCAGAAAACCACCTAAGAATAATTCTCTATTGTGTAATAGGAAAACAATAGTTTTCCTAATGTGAAATTTATGCCGAAAAGTGGAACGGAGAAAAATGCATTCAAAGTGCTCCAACCCCTACCTTTTCTTTTGCATCAGTGAACCGAAAATAATTTATTTATAAAAGATTAACTATGCAATGTACTCTAATGAAATTTTCTGAGAATACTCTCTAGATGTTGGTGGATGTAAATATGGCATTTTTTCAAAATCAACTTTTTTTGCAGAAATTGCTTTTTCTGTGTAATGTCCCCCTTAAGACAGTGGGAAGTTAGGGTTAATGGGCATTCAATGTCTCCACTGTAGATGAGAACTTTTGCCTGTGCTATGTCACTGCTAACCTGGGGACTTAAGTGTGCATTACACCGTATGATGCGCTACCACGCGCCGGCACGATGCTCTCCTCTTTGTCATTTATTATGCAATTATTGCGAAAGCATTCGGTGACCACTTTAAATCCATCTTTACGAGCGATGTTAGACGAGTGCCAAGCTAGGCAATTCATAAACCAAGCATTTGAGACCGTAGGTAGTTCTAAGTTAAAGTGGTATTTTTAACGTGTTGCTGTAACCTAAATGAAGAAGTGCTTCATCGTTTGCCAAATGCGTCTTTGGGGTGCTACACAAAATGGGTGTTTATACTATATGTTTTATTTGAAATATCTTTATCTGCAGGTTTGTTTTCTGTAGACTGGAAAATTGCCAGGTCTAGGTGAAACTAGAAGCAGGCATCTTGTTGGCAACTATATAGGCCAATTTTGCTTATTTGTACATTGTGCAGGCTTCTTGAACGTGGTGTCAATAAAAATAGTTTTGAGTTCCTTGATGAAAATGCAGTTTTAACAAATGACCAACAGTATTAGGCTGGGTTATTTTTGCAAGTGCGCAGTTAGTGGATATGACTCACGAGTTTGCATCTTCTATAAACAGAGGCAGTCTAATTGATGAAATTGTGTTTGCATTTCATTAAGGTCTTTAGCAAGGTCCCAGATGGAAAATTAACAACTACAATATGCAAGATTTTAGAAAGTTGTCAGTTTTGTCAATTGTGTTGTAGCATGCCTTTGTAACAGGCAACAGTGTATGTAGATTCTAAGAGTACTTCTGACAAACTACTTGTTGATTCTGGGGTTCCCCAGAGATCAGCTCTTAGACCTCTTTTGCTTTTTAATTTAATAATAATAATATTGTGAATGCAATTTCTGTAAAACTGAGGTTTTATGCTGATGAACACGTTTTTATTATGAAGTGAATGATTCCACTGATTGATACCAGTTCAATCAAGATATGACTTTGATTTTGAAGTGGTGTAGCTTGTGACTGTTGTGTATAAATTATGAGAAGAATGTTAAGAAAGTCCCTTCACTTAGAAAGAAAACTAAATACAGTCAAAGCAGAATTATATTGAGTGTAATGCAGCCAAAAGAAATTGGAAATGTGTTACTTTGAAAATTGGCTTTGAAAATTGGAGCCTATCAAAGGTTTCGGAGTACAAATACGTAGGACTATGAATAATCAGCCCTTTAATCTGGAATAAGCATATTGACTTGGCATGTTACATCCAATGCTCTTTGCAAATTGTTTTATTTAAAAACTTTCAGCCTTTCCACTCTGGTGAAGAAGGAAGACCAGCGAAGATGTACTATGGTGGGAATGAAGTACCGGCCGCAGGTCGGCAAGCCAGAGTGGAAATGCTCGTAAGGTTGCCGCCATCTATGAGCAACGGCAGCAACCAGAGAACCGGCAAGCCGGTTGTCTGGTTGCCGCCATCGCTCATAGATGGCGGTAGCTGTCCAGAGTTCTGTGTCATCAGGTCATTTGAGGACGGACACGATCCTGGGGAAATTAGCCCTTAACAGCTCCACTGTAAAAGAACTTTAAATATTCTACATCGGTCACTGGGTTATGCTCATGAAACTATTATTCGTCCAATGCTGGAGTATGTTTCGAACCCTTATACGATATCAAACACTGCGAAGCTAGGCAGGGCTCAAAATAAAGCTGTTACGTTCATGTTTAATACATAAGGGAGGACATCAGTCACTGATCTGCCTCGGAGAGCTGGCCTTTCATCACTGGCGGAAAGAAATTGTGCCTGCAAACTGAAGTTCTTACATAAAATTTCCATGGCCGCTACTCCAAGTGTTTCAGCGAAGACTTCAAAAAATTTCTACTAATAGGAAGATCAAGAAAAATAAACCCTTTTGGGAACAAACTTTCTGCCATGGCAGACATCAGAGATTGCAAAAAACGTACCAGTTAACTAAATACTAATTACCTAAAATTTACTAATTAACGTTTTAATTAGCAAACATAAACATATGGTTCTAATTAGAAACCTGCTGAGCATCATCGAAAACCCCAAAATTAGTCAATTTCATGGCGAATTCCACTGGTCGTTTCGGAGCATGCCGGGATAGACTTTTCTGGAGCACGTCCATTTCACTGGGCGATCGGGATTGAGACGGATGTGTTAAACTCGCCGTTTTGGATCAACTCCCTCTCTCGATCCGGATCCGAGAAAAGTCGCTCTGCCGATTATGGCCGATTTGACCGGAAGCCAATCTGGTCAACCCTCAGCACGCGCATATGTGGTCTACGTGACCTACGTGACTTTCTTTCTCGCCGGGAAAATTCGTAATGGCCGCTTACGAAGTGCCTCCCGCTTTACTGCTGCTGCTGCTTGATGACAGTTAATTGTCAAGTTGCTCAAGCAGCTGCTTCAACAGCAGTGGCTCGAGTAGCAGCGACGACCAGGATTGCTTGTATGGCCCGCATGAATTCGACTGCCTTTTCGGACCTCCACTGAAGAGGCCGAAAATCGAGACGTACTTGGACACTGTTCGCGAGTATTCCAATGAAGAGGTAAATGGGCTATGCTGATGCACATCGCTAATCGACACGCATCTTTCACATCATGATTAATTTCGCTCGTGCGTTGAACACGTGTTGTTAGCGTCACGATTGCAAAAACATGTGCTTCGAGATGTGCGACTGCGGGAAGTGGATTCCCGGGATTGTGAATGACGGGAGGGCATCCGCCAATCCCGGAGGAGTGGTCATGTTCCACTGGAGATCCGGAGGCGGAGCGACTCCTTTCGGATCGCATGCTCCATTTCGGATCTGGTCGCCATCAGAAAGATTTAAACCATGTGTGAAGTGTGGGGGTGCACTATATTTTCCACTCGAGCAGCTTGTGACACAAAAATGTGGAAGATTTTCTTATTATATGCGTTTTACCATTGCCAGCCTTGTACCTGCTGCACGTGTGGTAACTTTAGCGCATTCCCACACTTTACATGTGCCTTGAAGGCCGACGTACACTTCACGCTTCCACTTTTGATCGCCTCCTCCCTTCCTATATCCTCTCCACTTTTTACCTTGCCCCAACCTGGCTCTCCTCGCAGCTTAGGAGAGGGGATCACCGAGAAGATTATCTTCCTTGCAGAAAACCGAGGTTGTACGTGGGTCTTTAAAGGGACACTGACACACCCCCCCAAAATGTTTTTAAATTTTTTGCCAGGAGATCTATTATGGTGTAAGAAGACTACCCAATCTATATTTTGCTACAAAGTCATATATATTTTTAATAAAGTCAAAAAACGCAACTGCTTGAATTCAAAACCGAAACGGGACTGGGGAGGATGAAGAAACAGAGGAGGAGAGAGTCAGCAAAAGTCACATGGCTGTGCAACTTTTTTTTTTTTAACATATTTGCAGCTTTTTAGAAGCCACAAAAAATGGGTAATATTTTTTTTCGTTTCTAGTATTGAGTGTGTGCCTTCAAGGACCCACAACTTTGATTACCTTTAGTGGTTGTGTCTAAACCATAGAAAACGGCACGGGACCACAGAGAAAAGAGTGAGCGCGACTCAAGTTGGCCAGTTCTCAGCGGTGGTTTTTGGGCAGAAAGAAAACGAATTTCAACCCACAGATTGTATTCTGTGTAGTTGGGCTCTCGTATGTTATGTAGAAATAAAAACCTTGGCGAGCATAAATACCCTGTCAGTGTCCCTTTAAGTCTTCCTAAAATTGACAAATTTAGGGGTTTCTGATGATGCATAGCAAGTTTCTAATCGGAACCATTAATTATCACTAATTAAAAAGTTAGTTAGTAAATGTTAGTTATTTGTTTAGTTAATTACCGTAAAGCTCCGAAAGAACGCCCACCCAAAATGAAGAGATAATAATAATAATAATAATATTTATTTGCATACAAAAATCTGATCCTGGGTGGCGTGCACGGCTGTGCAGAAAGGTTAAAACCCGTACGCGAGTGCGCCTGCCAGCCCGCCATGGTGAAATGGTGAAAAATATGGGGTGGGCTATCTTTGGGGACGCCACAGCAAAACTTTATCAAAAACCGGCTACAAACTATGTGACGCGGAAACTGATACCGCAGACCGCGTACACCGCAAAATCATATTTCACGATGCAATATACTCGCGTGGAATGGAGATCACACACACAGATCGCGGACAAAAACGCGGGAATCTGCTATAAACTCGCTTGTCTGATGTGCCGGTACAGCAAATTGCATAGTTGATGCGATTCCCGTCGGACATTGCGTGTTGTCTGACGGAAATCGGGGGGTGGGCGATGTTTCAGAATTTTTATGTTACAGATATTTAGCCAGAAAAACGGGATGGGCGACCTCTCGGGGGCGGGCGTTCTCTCAGAACTTTACAGTAGTGTGTTTTTTTTTTGCAATCCCCGACGTCTTCCGTGGCTGGAAGTTTGTTCCCAGTAGGATTAACCTTATTATTACATAGCACTATTTCTAAGCTATTTCACAACAGAAATGCGTAGATTCTCCATAATCCCAGTTAAGTATTTTAATAATTGTGTTCAATTTTATTTTTTTCACAAACGGTGGAGGAGTGGATTGGGCTTCCTTATGTTACGGATGAGCAGGAGGGGCCAGATACGTTTACTGTAGTCTTGTTTAAACTGTTTATACTGTATATTATTTGTTCTTTTTTCTTCAATGTTCAGATTATGTTTCTGCCCATGCCCTCATTATTTGTGGATTCATACTATTTTGCTCTTCTGTACCACCTGTTGGAAGCTCATTGAGAGATTGCCAGTATTACTCTATAAATAAATATATATATATATTATTTTTTAATTACCTATAATGGATTGGGTGTCCAGGGCTTCTCTCACTCTCTTTTCCTTAAACATCTGTGGTGACAGCATTCAACACAACATTTTTACGAACTTCTTGGCCATATAAAACTGCGCATGATAGAGATGGCATTGAAAGAATCCACGAGCCATCATTATATGGCCGCTGAAACACCAAAATGCAATAATATATCTTTAAAAAAAAAATTAGTGCATGCAATTCTGGTGTGGAAAGCACTTTGTGCAGTGTCCCCACAGCATAATCTGTATTCCCTGACAGGACAAGAGCTGCAGGACGTATCTTTGGGACGCCCGTCCCATCAGAACACCTCTTTAAAAGATTGCTATTCAGCTTTCATCTTGGACTGCACAATGTCGATGATGTCACAGGTCTAGAAGACTTGCTTAACGATCTCGTTTGGTGGTTTCCTTCTCCTGGCAAGGTCCCTCCCGTACCCAAGGTGGTGCGACAGGATCGTGGTGGCAAGCGGGCCCTGCTGGTGTTAATGTGCTTGATCTTTGGCATGGAGATCGGCTTCAAGTTTTCCTCCAAGACCATGATCTACATCCTCAACCCGTGCCACATCATCACCTTCCTTCAGGTGATTCCTTTGTCCTGGTTTCGTCGACTTTCGCATGTCCGGGGCTGCACACTGATGGTGGTTTTATTGGACAGATCAGAGGCCTTCTACATGAGCCCAAACTGCATTCACCAATTTCAATCATAGTCTTGTGCTGGAAGGCGTAATCTTCAAAGCTTTGCGGGCTTGGAACTTGTTTTAAAGGAATAATAAAAAAAGACGGGCATTCACCTTTAGTGCATTGGGCAAGCGTCAGTTGCTTATTAATTAAAGGGCACTCAAATGGTTCTGGGATCGTCTATTTATAATGACAACTCGATCTACGGGTTCTAAGCATCCTGAAAAACCCTAAATTGCACGCATGGGCGGCGGACTTTCTTATTAAAAGTCCAGTCAAAGATTGTGACAGGCGCCTCTTTCTGCGCCTTGGGGCAGATACCTGGGGGCACCGTCAGATTGGCGTTTTCAAACAATAATTGCTGTATTATGTCTCCTAGCAAGACCCAGAGATTTGACGTTTTCATCAAGGTATAATGCTCAATCCACCTAAGAAGAGCAATAATAGAAACAATCTTAATCTTAACACAATTGACTATTTTCTTTGGTCAAATTTTATGAAAGAGCTGGGGTCCCGAGGATGGCCCCCTCAAGAGAAAATAGTGCTCGTGTATTTTTATTGCTGCGAGTTTTTTTAGCTAGGACATGTTGCCATCTAGAACTGGTCATTTTTATTGACTAAAACCCAACAAACAATATGCCATCAAAACATGCTTCTACAAAAAACACTTGAGTGCCCCTTTAAGTAGTTATAAGGTAATAAAGCTTGCCATTGAATTTTGTCCAGCTTGCTTGCACTATGTTATGTTTAAATCTCGTGAATACTTTCTTTTTCATTCCTTCATCAATCAGTTTGTACATGGGCAGTCAGGTGGCTCTCATTTTAACTTTGCTCCTTCGTTCAATCTTGTGTCTATAAGTGCATGCTCTGCGCATTTTAGACATTATGTAGAAGTGTCCTGATGACCATTCATGTTTGGGGTGTAAATAGCTGGTCTGGATGGAAATTTATGTATCTTAATTTTTGTATCAAAAGAGATTTCAGTAATTTCTACCTTTCAGCATACGGCATTAATTTCTCACTGATGCCACATTGAAAGCGATGAGGTTGTATATCACTTTAAACTTAACGAAAATATTTCATTCATTTATTGATTCAGTTAAATGTCTTTTTGGTCATATGGGGCCTTCTTTTTGAAAGGTCATAACTTACCTGCATGCTTTTCATTGAAATTTTTGTGAGTGTATGAAGGCTGTGATCTCTAGAGCCGTCCCCAACTTTTCCTTCAGATCTTCATGCTGGCAGCGCCGCCCACGTCGAAGATACTGACCGCCTGCTTTCGTATCCACATCCACTGGATGAACGGTCCCATTCTCGCCATCCTTTTTCCCGTCCTCAACACTCGCATGGTGAGGAGTTCTGCCCATTTTTGTCAGTTGGGCCAGCTGGAGTGCTTTGCACCCGGTTCATTTCGAATAATCAGGACTACGGCGTTACCCTTGAGGCTGGTTCGCACACTCCCGAGTGAGCGTGATCGATAGGGTTATAATTGCTCGCAAATGCTTACGATGAGAGGACATGCTGGACCACTTTCAATCTACATTCAACTAGGCTGAAGGTTTTGCTCATTCAAACCTATGCACGTCTATGAGAAGTTGTCGCTTATAACGTCAGAATTATTTCAAGCACACAATAAGAGAACGATGCTACAAATATAGGGCGTCCCAAGTGGACCTTTCGCTGTAAAAGGAGCCGGAAAAATTGGTGCCTGCACATTGAAATCTCAAACTTTCAGCGAATCACCACTGAGCAGGTCAGTTTTACTGCGTTAAACTTCGAGGCTTCGCTCCTGTAAAAAGTGGGAGCAAATAACTCGGTCAAAGTCAAGGTTTGGCACGTTCGCAGACCGAGTTAGCGATGCCGTTTACTCCTGGGGCCATCTCTCGACAGGCGCAGCGAGTGGGCAACAGGGTGCATCGTCTGCTCGCTGCACCCGTCGGTAGATGGCACCACAAGTAAATAGGGTTGCTAACTCGTTCATCTGTGAACGTGCTCAACCTCAACTTTGGCGAGTTTTTTTGCTCATTTTTTACAGAAAGAGAACCGCACCTTTGAATTTCGCACGATAAAACTTACCCTCTCAGTGCACATTGGGCGAAAGTTTGAGCTTTCTTTGTGCGTGCGCCGATTCTTCCGGTTAATTTTATGGCAGATGGTCCGCTTGGTACACCCTGTACAGTGATGGAAGTGCTGCGCCATTTGCGCCAAATTGCGCCGTGAGCGAAAGTCGGCTACATCTTGCTCCAAAATGCCATTTTGGCTAAGAATTGCGCCACGCCTGCGCCAAAATGGGTAGAACAAAAAAATAATATATTTTATTTATGTATATATGTATTTCACAGTGTTTCTACTCACCGTATACGTTGGTTCATCTAAGGTCAGAGCACAGTCGAAAACTCGAACATATACAACACGAACACGTATTGTAAAAGCGCAATTCACGGGACATTCGCTGCATTTGGTTGGTTTAATCGATGAAAGAACGCATACAGGAAGATGGTCGGATGCCTCAATTTCGCACTTTGACATTGTTTGGTGAAGCCCATTGGCTCGTAGCGTCGGCTGCACTTTAAATTAAGCTGAAACAAAGTTTTAAGATTGCTCGACCACCGCGCTGATCCGTTGATACGCTGGCGGCTTGATCACCGACATCCTGTAAAATTTCAGACGATGTCGGCGGTGTCAGGAGCTAAAAGTCGCGACAAAACATTGCAAAATAGTAGGATGGCGGCTACCATGGGCGTACCAACCGGGGGGCAAGGGGGCGCCTGCCCCCCCCCCCTCCCAGTTCTCAGAGTGGGGGGCAAGGCATGTGTTTTGACCCCCCCCCCTCCTTCGATACAGCCGCCCCTGGGCAGGGCAAACACTGGCCAGCGATGCCCAGGGGCACCGCCCCCAGCCCTGGGGGAGGGTGGGGGGGTTGCCCCTCACTCAAAAACAAGTTGGTACGCCACTGGCGGCTACTGCGATAAAACAGAACCAGGCTCCTGTACTCCTGGTGAGATCAGTTGATTATTGTGTCTGCCGTATGACTCCGTGGCGCCTCTCACCAGTCCACGTGTGTTGAGCTTCACCGCCTTGCACCGGAGGGCTAGGGAGTAGCTGCTGGCATGGGTGAGCGTCTGGTTTAGCACGATATACATGTAAATTATGCTAAGTACTGTTGCAGGTCTGCATTCGTGGGTCTCGATTATATGATTTTGTTTTCAAATGTTACGTCGAAAACGAAAGCAGAAAAAATATATACGCGGTGCTTTATTTGAATAAATGTAAGCGTAAGAGTAGGTTTTCATAATATTTTCGGGTAACTGTTTCTTTTTTTTATTTTTATTTTTTAATATTCAAGTTTTGGGTTTGGTAAGGATAAAATTTGGGAGGCGCGTTTTTACTGATAGACGTGTTACCGACTATGTTGGTTTTTAACGGCATTTTACAGAAACAATACATACAGGCGAAATGAGCTACCGGGTGTAAAAGTGGGAGGGAGGCTTTATCCTAATTGAAGTGTGATTAAATTCTCAATTTATTTAGTACCCATTTTAAATGGAACCTACTCTGAACAGGGCCTTATTTCTAAAAAGTAAGCTCTATGTACCTTTTGTGCCCTATTTGTTCTTATTACAAAAGGTAATAATTAATATGCTCCACTATCAAAGAGAAACCCTCAGTCATTATCAAATATAAAGTCATTTAGCGGTGCAATCAATTTATTTTTAAGTGATATGCTAACAGAAGTTGGCATCTGCTCCAAAAGCGTCAGTGGCTGCTCCAAATGGATATTTTGCCTGCTACAGAACTTGCTCCAAAGGGACAAATGCCGCTTCCATCACTGCCTGTATCAGAGTGTCGAAGCGGAACCGAAAACCAGAACCGAATCGGTATTTTTAGCCGAACCGGAACTGAATTGAACCGAAATCTTTGCCGCCATCTTGGAACTAAGCCGAAAAAAAGTATGACGGTAACCGTTATATATATTATTTTATGTTATTAAAAAAAGTATGGTTCACGCTATACTTTTTTTGTTTTGTTGATATCACAAAATGAATATTTGAGAATAAAAAATTGTCAGAGTTCTGTATTTCTATGTATTGATCATATCATCATATACAGAATTGAAATATATACTAAATTGAAGGTTTTCCTGGCGCTTTTGTGTTGGCACTGTGATTAATAGTGATGGACCAAAGCTGCCGAACTTCAGATTCGGCAAAGTTAGGCAAATGCCAAACTTTTGAAGGAAAGTTCGGCAAAGATTCGGCAAAAATTCGGCAAATGTCTGCGCACGCGCGAGAATGCGACGGAGCCGTGGATTGCAAATGGGCGCCATGCAGTCGTGCGGTTACCATCGTGCCGTGTAGTACAACCAGCGGTTACGGCGAGGTGTGGAGTAGGCAACGCAGTAACTGTGCGTTTTTGAGCGAGTGTGGTTCTCTTCAATATTTTCTGCCTCAAGAATAGAAGATCTACCAGTAATTTACGCAGTCCACTGCGCAGGTGACAAATGATGCGGTGCGTTCTGAAACATTGAAACATTGGCCGACAATTATTCTAAAGCACTCCTCGCAATTATAACAATCCTATTTTCGGCTCAGGAGTAGTGTGTTCCGAAACAAAATAATATTGCTTTTTCAATTAATGTTATTTTAGCGATTTTCATGTATCTGCATAAAACTAAACACAGAACTATAATGCTCGACATTGCACATCCGACATTCCTAACTCTCCCCATCTTCCGAAACGTTTGTGTGTGTCCTAACACCAGAAACTGGCATCTTAAAGGTTAAAAACGAGGCGTTGCGAATATGGGACACACACTTTCATGCAAAGGTGATGTCAAGTGACTCAGATCGAAAAACATGCATATGTACATTATTATTATTAACTCTTCTGGTGAAGCGGTAACCGTTGCATTTGTTTTCGCGCAGAAAACGGTGACACCCAGAGAAAGCAAGAACGCAGCGTTTTTGCCTTCATTTTAACAATGTACACCAGTGAGGTTGATGTTACACACACATGCAGGCTTGCGCTGATGATGCCTCAAAACCGAAACTCTCGTAGCGTGATTCGTGACTGCGCCATGCTCGCTTCTACCCAACTTCGTTGTTCGCCACTTCTGCAGGGAGTCACTAAAATTGCCAGTAAACACACAAAAACGACACCGATACAATTATCTTGTAGAATATCACCTTATTTAGTAATAACTATGTCAATATGCCTTACATGTTGCATTTAAGTTAAGAAAAAAGAAACATAAAACCTTTTTTCGCCAGAAAAACGAAATATCAAAGTTAAGTCTGGTAACAATGTATTTTTGCCGAATCTTTAGAAAAGTTTGGCAAAAGTTCGGTTTTGCCGAATCTCAAGATTCGGCGCCGAACTTACTGATTCGAGCAAAAGTTCAGCCCATCACTACCGTAGTGATTAATCATGTGTAACGTGGTCATGTGACGTAATGGTGTCAAAACATGCTGTCAAGCATAGGCGTAGACTATGGGGGCAACGGGGCTCGTGCCCCCCCGGTGAGATCAAGGGGAAGCAGAGCCCCTCCAAACCCAAGCCTTGATCTTTTTTTTTTTTTTTGCTTGCTTTGTTAGTTGTTAGTTTGTCTTTGATAATTTGTATTTTGTCTTAAATGTATAATACTTCACCCATGTTTGTGCACCACACAATAGAACGCTAAGTTGTTTGTGGGCACTGGAAAATAAACCATTATTATTATTATTATTATTATTTCCGAGACGCTGTTTACGTGCCATGTAACGAGCTTCTAGTAGTAGGATGTAAACAAAATAACGCCCACGTTGCCTTTATTGACAAAATACGTGGGAAATGGAATCCCAGCGTGCTTGCGTTAGCTTCAATCTCCGGTTCTGGCAAAAACATAACGCGCAGCACCCCCCCCCCCCCCCCCGGGGAACTTTTCAGCCTGCCCCCCCCCGGGAAAATGGAAAGTCTACGCCGCTGCTGTCAAGTAATGTCACGTCACGTGGCCCCGTGATGTCACTTGGCTTACTGCCTCAAGTCGATTCAAATTGAGAATGTCACTGGATTCATTAGCGTTGTCGACACCGTGATGTCACATGACATCATAACTTTGCATTGCGAGTCACAGGACACTGTGACATACTCGATTGTCATGAGCCTGAGTCAAGTGCTCGGGTTCATGATACAGTATTCTCGCACAATGTAACGCACTCGCATAATGAAGGCACCCCCAAATCGGCTCTCAAAATTTCGACTTTTTTTCACTCGCGTATTAAGCGCTCCCCAACTCGGACGTCAAAATTTTGACCCCTTACCCACGCGCGCAAAATGAACGCACTTTTCTATCCTGGTGCAGCGAGGTCGCACGAATGCATGGGCAGCGTGGGCGAACAAAACGCCTTGCAAAAGGCGTTAAAAAATAAAAAAAGATCCAACGGGAAGCAAGCGAAAAAAAAACATGAGAGAGAGGCTTTTTCCTTTTTTTTTTGCACAGCGCAGTCTGGGTTTTGGGTCGGCGCCGCGCTCAAGGAGATAAGAAAGAGAAGTGGAGAAGCTCCTCGCCTCCTCCTCGCACTTTGGAAAGAGAAGCGAGAAGCCCTCGAAATGAACGCACTTTTCTATCCTGGTGCAGCGAGGTCGCGAATGCATGGGCACCGTGGGCAAACAAAACAACTTGCAAAAGGCGTTAAAAAAATTAAAAAAATATCCGACGGAAGCAAAAAAACATAAAAAGGAGCTTTTTTTTGCATAGCGCAGCCTGGATTTTGGGTGGTGCGCCAGGTGCGCCGCGCGCAAGGAGATAAAAGAAAGGCGGAAAAACCCTCGCCTAAACCAAGCGCACAAAAAAAAAAAATCATAGTTACACAAACATGAAGCAGAGAACTACGAAGGCTGCTATGCTGGGGAAGAGAATGTACAATATTATGGTGAGAGATCCTGCGTTTTGATGCAGTTTTCTCTCATTCTTTCTGATATCTTTGTTAGCGCTTTTAATGTGTGTGGCAGTGCCTTTTTGTTTTTCACACGTGTTACTTTTTTGTTTTGCGGGCTGCGTGTCGGGCGTCCATGGAAAGACCGCGTCCATCCGTGGGCTGCATTTAGCCCGCGGGCCTGGGTTTAGAGACCTCTTTGGAAAGTTATGAGTATGGGCCGCACTCGTGGATGGGGCTTGGGACTAAGGCTAACTGTTCAAAAAAGCCTGGGCAACAAAGGAAACCAGCTGTAGTAAAGTACAAGAACCTCTTCATTTGTTTTTTTCAGCTGGCAATGGAACAAGAAACCTACTGGATCCAGCACGCACTGATGCTAGTCATTCCATTCTATCTTCTACGCACCGGAGTTGGCGGTAAGTTGCTGCTTCTTTTTAGATGCGGAGCATCTCTTGCTCGGGTCTATGTCCCGCGGCGTCGTAGTCCGCACTCGCACTACGCACGCGCAACTCTCCTCCTTCCCTCTCTCCAACAGCTGCGCATTACTCTCTCCGCTCTCTCTCTCTACCAGCTGCGTGCACTGCGCGTGCGATCGATTGTACTCACACCGCGCGCGCACGCGCAACTCTCCTCCTCTAGTCTCCTCTCCTTCAAGTGTGAAAAAATAAGCGGCGAGCGTTCCAAGTTTCTCTGCCGCGAGCCGCGACGAAGGCTCGCGTAGGGGGATTAACGCTAGGGCAGTCGGTGGCGCCATCTCTCGACGTCAGCACGCAACTGACTCTTTCCTCGGAACCAACACGATGCTCCGCATCACCCCATGGTTCCCCTCGGGAAGATGGTGTAATTTTATTGTGGTCACTGTAAGATGCTGGGTGCTATTTTTTGTTACGGCTCTCTCTGCGTGTTTCTGAAATGTGTTTGTTGGCAAGTCGCTAAGAATTTCTGTAGAAGACAACTTGAAGCTCTTTCTCAGCTGCGAGCACTTTGACCTTGAGCCATCGAGCTTTTTTTAAACTCTGTCTGCGCAGTATTTGCTCTTAAAATTGGCATGATAAATCACAGTTTGGTAAATGTAAACTTAACCTCTGAGATGTTCTTCCTGAACATGTCGGAGCCATTGTTGGCCAGCACGTTGAGTTTCATGCTTGGTGGTCTTCACTCAGGCTGCACAGACAGTTCCCAGCTTGATTTTCGTGTGGAGAAAACACATCCTTTAAACACATTTTCACTCGCCCACTGCGAAAAAATACACACTTTATTATATTATCGAACAGCTTGTATCTGTGAGTTGACTGTTATGAATGGTTTAATAACTTGCTAAATGACAGTGTCATTTAGTAAGGATAACTGGGAAAGTATCCTTGAGCTTTACCCGTAAAAATGGTGTAATGCATCCTCGCAGGTGAGAGCGTGACCACTAGCTTCTCTTTGTTCTCCCTTTTAGGAGTGTTCACCACAGAGGCTTTAGGTGATCCCAGCTGGGCATTGATGAGTGTGGCACTGCAGTACTTGTACCACTTTGTCTTCCTCCAGGGGCTGGGCCTGGTGAGTGGTTCTTGTGGGACACTTCACTACCTCGCCACTCTTGCCATGTCTCGTATTGCCCCCTTGCTTGGCACTGTTCTGGGTAGTGCGACTGGTTATAAAAAATGGAATTGTGTTGTGTGTAAGTTTACCACGGGAAGTTAGTCGACCCCAATGGGTGTCTGGTGTGGCAAGCCAGTGCAGTGCGACTGCTAACCTGGGGTTTTTAGTTTCCGTGATGTAGTAGTGATGCACGATACCACGCTGGTATGATGCTCATCCTGCTTGAACGGGCAGCGCCGGGGATCACGACCCCTGAGTCCTGCAGCTCAAGTTTTCGCTCTACGTGCTCCCAGCTGCGACAAGTAGTAAGCACACTCGGCCACCAATCTCTCATTGAAGTCTAACAAATGCAGAGCTGCAAGAGCTCATAATCAATCGAACAAAAACAGTTCCCTAGGCTGAGACATTAATCACCAGCAAGCCAATTTTTAGTTTCACTCAAAAAATGTTGATACCCCTCTGTGGCTAAGAAATATTAGTGCTTCTCAATGTGAAATTCCCCATTGTCCTAAAAGGTCCTGAATTGAGCGGAGTTTTCCTTTGAAGGGCAGCTCCGCTCAATTCCAAAGATTTCAGGATAGTGAATGATTTCGCATAAAAAGGCCTAGTAAAAGACATTGTCATTTGCTTCCTGAAAAATGGGATTCTGTAAACGACTTATTTTTCGCGGGCTCAATATTTCGTGATTTAGATCAAAGCTGAAATTTTAGAATAATTCACGGGTTCTAATTTTCGGGACGCGGTGGGATCCCAATATTGATTCCAATATGTTTACACTTTACCGGAGCTGTTCGCGGGACCTATTTCTCGCAAATTGTAGGCGATTCGCGAAATTCGCGAAAATTAATTTCAAACACAAGCAGAAATCGAAACCGAAACTTCGGCTCCGTCCGGCAACATTGGCCTTGGGCCACCAAGAACATGGCTGTCACATGGTACGAGATGTCACGTAATCTTCTACGCAACGACGGGCGGAATCGGAGCGGGCGTGTGCCAGGCACAAGTGTCTTCTGTACCGCACTCCTCACCACGTTTTGGTGTCTATGACATTTGGCGACATCTGCACAACTGCGCCATAAGTCTGTGCACGGAATGTCCGTAGTGTGGGCGAAACTCCAAGAGACAGTAATCACAAACGGTGAGATGACGACGGCGGTCGTGATGCGGGAGACGGCGGTAACGGCGGGACCATGGCAGGGGGCCGGACGGCTCCCATGGAGCGCGCTGCACAGGCGCGTTAGGCCAATGACGTGGACGCCGCTGAGCGCCAAGGGTAAACATTGCTTACGTCACCCATTATGCCCAGAGAAGTAAAAACGAGCAAAAAGGGGCAATGGTGATGACGTTTAGCTCAATGTTGGCTATGCCCACGCCGTAACCTTGACTGCGCTGTTGGTTGCACCTCAATTCGCCCGCTCGAGTCAGCCAATTTCGGCAACTTGGCGAGTTGCAAAGTTTGCAGGACCGTTTAAGAAGCACTTAGAAGACAGAGCTACGTCGTAATATTAGGGGCGAAGCTCCGTAGGGGCTAGCCATGTCCGTCCAGTGTCCGAGCGTCCGGCGCTCGTGCTCCTGCTCTTGAGCTCACGTGTTCACGAGCACGTGCTCACGTGCTCGTGTAAAGCAAAAAAATAAAAAGATTAAAAACAGAGTTTGCTGCAGCGACAAAATAAAAAGATTAAAAACAGAGAGAGCTGCAGTTTTGCCACCCCGTCCTATTGTTGTAACTGCTTTTATTTGTTAGACGTGAAGTAGTGGTGCAAATGCCCATTGTTGCTCACAAGCAACATTTCAAAAACACGCTTATGATGTGAAGACTACGGCCGCGCGTCGGCCAGGTGAGGCGTAGGGCAATTAGGCGAGGGCGGGGCAAGTAACAGTCAACTAGAAGTTTTATTAACGGGCGTATAAGAAAAGGAATGAGGCGCTGACGCGCCGCATGGTTCTGTCGTGCCAAAGCGGAGCCGGCTAGAACACTTGTCCGGCTAGGCTTGACGGTGAGGATGAAAAGAACAGCAGGCCGTGGTAGGTGGCACTAGGTGGCGCTAGTAGCTTGCTCACAATGAAAAAAAGGCAATTTTTTTTCTGAGATCGGATTTCTGGTATTGTAGAACCCTTCGTTTTTGCTGCCCCGATTGTTCGCAAATTGGGCAGCGGGGTCATATTTGCGACCATTACATTTTGCGAATTCTAAAGGCTGGAATTTGCCTCTACAGACAATAGAAATATTCGTGTCCACTAAAGTTCACGAATCTTACAAGTTGCGAAACTCTGAAAAATGAGGAGCTCACGAACATTAGGGGTTTTACAGTATTCTGTGTGTTTTAAAACCATGTCAAGGTTTTTAGGTCTCCAGTATTTCAAGTTTTGGGCACGAAAGGGTTAATGACACCCTGTTTCTGCAGGTGACCGAGGTGAACTTGAACGGCATGTTGTGTCCCGCCGTGTCCGATCCTTTCTACGGCCCCAACTACCGCATCTGGGCAGTAGGACATCAGTTTATCATGATAATGGCAGCGGGCAAGGCATACACGGCACTCAGCATCTGGGTACTGCACACCTTGGGCTCAGTGGTGTGGACCGGCGAGCGCTACGTGGCCATGGCTAGCCTGAGTCGGGTGCAGAGGCTCTGCTCTCTCTGTGCCGTCAAGCTGACCAATCCCAACGCAAACCACGACGCCAGCAGCAACGGTCTACTCACGGTGGCCGAAGGGAAGATTCCGTGCAGTTCATGCTCCTCTTCTGGCTCTCTTGGAGACAAAGTCAACTAGAAAGTAATGAAGGTCGTTCCAAGGTCGTGGTGACCTTGACCGAGGTCGAGGAGAAGACTGCGAGCACTTCCCGCTCCTCTTCTGGCTCCCCTGAGGACAGGATCAACTAGAAAGTAAAGGAGGTCGTCCCAAGGTCGTGATGGCGCCGGCCTAGGTTGTGACTACATGCCAAGGTCGTGGCATGCCTTTATTTTCTTCTAATTTTTTTTTTTAATTTTTTTAAAAATGTTTTTAGGCATTTGGGGTTGGATGGCATCATTGCTACATAGTTTTACTAGGGCAAGTGCGTGTGCATGAAAATCGCTTCAGGGTCACGACACTACCATTGTGACATCTATGATTCACCCACCCTCGGCTCTGGTGTCCTCGACTTTCTTTGTTTTGGCACGAATCAAGGACTGTCCGGGGTTGCACCATGGTTGTTCGCTGGCGGTGGGTGCATTTGAGCATTGTTTTGAGGTCATGATGATGCTCTGAAGCGACAGGAGTGGTTTTGAAAGATTTGTTTTAGTTTGTGGCAGTCATATGGAAGTAACGAGAGCTTTGTAAATGCTTACATTTTATTGCACTTATTTTCTTTTCTTTATTGTTATTATAGTTGCAAGTCGGGGGTATTACAAAGTGAGTGTCTAGGTTATTCTAAGGTCGTGCTGTATTCCTGTAGCTCGTGCAATGGCTAACTAGATTTTTTTCTCAGCTTGACTGTTGTTGCTCACAGAGTTTTATGGAAGCTTTGTGTGGTTATGATGCCCTAGCAATTTTAGAAGTTTTGCTATAGTCGCTTGAGGAACATAGCTTGGGTGAGAGAATTTAATTTCTAATATTCTCATCTTCACCTTATCTTTGGCATTATTTGACAAATCATTTTTAGGCATGGCTGAACAAGCTGTTTTGCTAGCCAGTGCCTGTTTAACGCTTTTTAGTCAGTATTATGTGGCATCACTGCATTATTACTTGCATACTTCTATATAAATATGCTTTTAATTGCTGCTCTTTTCTGAACATCAATGCACAATTGCAGTAATATCATAGTATGCTTGAATTCTGTCCTGAGTAGAAATAGTTTTTATAAAGCTAATATGGCATTTGTTGCAAACTCTGGTGTGAGCAGTCGGAGCCTATTTTTAGCTATGCTTCGGAGATGCAATTTGTGCTAGTTTTACTTACTGAATAGAAATACCTCGTAAGCCTCCTGTGATAGTTTAGTAGTTGGTTCCTGTGTAGCTCCCCAGGTATTTGTTTGTGTAGTGTAAACAAGGTGTTTGTGTATGTGTAATGCTTTCACTTGCACTAGGAACCTTTATAACTACAAGACCATTGTTTGATTGTAAAGAGCTGGGATTTAAACACTTGCAACTTCAGTCGACATTGACAAGGAAGTCTAGGAAAGTGCATAAAATCATCTAGATTTCCATTTCAATAGTGCGTTTAATGAAATAGGCTCCTGCAGAGCTCAAGTTCGTACTGTCCGGCTGCATTAAACCAAGGGTCGAAGACCTGCGGCTTGCGAGGCAGGTTTATGCGGCCCCCGGCGTGGCACCAAACCCCCCCCCCCCCACCACCACCACCACCACCCTGCTGCTTCCTCACACACCCTGCAGTTTTTACCTTAAATGGGGTTAGACAGGAACAGGGTGCACTTCCAGTTGGCATTGTGCAAAAACGTTTTCACTTTTTTTTTCTTTTTTTTGCTTTTCTTTTTTTTTTTGCAAATTGCTGTCCGGCTCCCTTTGTGTCGGCTTTGTGAGGACTCGACCAGCCACAGCTGCAAAAGTTTTGCGGACCCTCACATTAGACATATTTCTACAGTTTAGTCTTTTGTTTTGATAGAGCCATCACTAAAAAAAATGCGAACGTTGAAGCCTGATGTTTATTTTGTATGTGAAGATATAGTAGAATACCGTTTTCAAGTAGAAATATGCTTACGGAAGTACGTTGGTGAAGCATCTGAACCTACTATTTGATGAATGCGAAACGTAGCCGAGGGACAGACACAGAGCAGAGACGGACAGCATTCCTTGTCTGCCTTCTATACGTTTTTTTCTCCACTGTCTTGTGTTGTTTTAATGCGAAAGCATTAACTGTCTCATGGAGCGAGCTGACATCATCAGTTGGAAGCGCAAAAACTGCAGATAGTTTCTGCGCGCCTTCGGTTCCATTGGCTGGCGCGCGTCGACGGGGCTCCCATTGGCCGCTGCGCCATGACCTTCGAGATCCCGAAGCGCGCGTGCGCGCTAGTACGCAGCAGACGACAAAGGGAGCGGACGAGCGGCTTGCATGCTTTTGCATTCACAACTCGTAAGACATGCTTAAATGTACCTCAATCTTTTTTTGTTTGTGTATGGGTGTTGTGTGTATGTTTATACAGGGGGAAGTTAGTCAGCCCCAATGTGTATCTGGTGTTCCTCCTGTAGAAGATCAAATTAGCCACTGCAGTACCACTGCTAGCCTAAGATCTTTAATGTGTATCACACATTAGTGATACACGATCGCTCACTGAACGATGCTTATGCAGATGGGAATGGGCAGGAGTGGGGACTGATCCCAGGTTCCCTAGGTTCTGCCATGCGAGCTTTTGCTCCTCGTTTTCCGAGCTGTGGTCGGTGTGTTAACACACTTGGCCACCGATGCCCCTTATATGTTTTGCATTTGTCAAATCCCAACCCAAAAAACAAAATGATAATGAGAGCACTAAATTGTGTAATTTGGTCAGTACAAAGAGACACCCCTCGGAGCCTTTGTCTTTGGAAAAGTCAAATACCTTAATTGGAGCAGAACTGCTTGTTGTGTGCATCAGCTTCAATTGTCTTGTCCTTACCCATTGGACTCGTAGCAGTCCTTTTCAATGGTGTCTTGGGAGCTTATGCTCGGAAGCTTATGCAGTAACCGTGCTCCACTTCGATGGCTAATTTTCTGTCATGAAGAAATTTTCTGGAAAAATCGATTTGTCAGTTCCTTGCAAGGAAACTGTGACCACTGCTAGCAATAACAAGCATTGGATTGTAGAAATTGTCTCGGAGACAACATTGTGCTTAGAGCAGAATGGAGAGCTCTAAATGTGAGCTCTTCTGTAGTACCTTTGTTTAGGTATCTGTTTGTGCTCAGATCTGTGTCTGAAGACTTCTCTGACATTCATGCAAGTTTGATCAAGCATCTGGCTGGTGCTGGAAACTCGCAATACTAGGCACTTGTGCTGTTTAGATACTTGTGCTGCTCAGGCGCTTGCTTGTGCTTTGGGGCTATGCATTTTGAGTGTGAACATATGGCCGTTTGATGTGTGGTCAGAAGCTTCGATCGTGGCGGCATCTGCTTGTGTCAGTGGCCTATTTCAAGATCTTTAAAGGCACACTAAAGAGGTTTTTTGCTTAGTCTTTCTTTCACTGATATTGCCTATGTTTTTAAAGTTTCATAGACCACATATCCAAATGCATGTCCTGCTTTGTGCAATCAAAGATTCATGCATCTTTGCTCTTTAGCACTGGGATCTGTCATTTGTTCACCAAGAGTGGTAGCAACAAACTGATTGGACGGCACACGGCAACCTTTTGTCAATAGGAGTGCAGCTTTATCTGATTCTGCTCTACCCTTGCGGCGTTCAGCTTTGGTTCACATGATGTCAGTTGCATGAGAAGGAAAAAGTGGTTTCAACTTTGTCATTTATCCTTTTGTTCTAGGCCCCTGTATTTTGCAGTGGACCTTGAATTGTACTTTTTTATATTGGAACAATATTTTCAAAGATTACTTGGAATTTTTTTTCAGACTTGGTGAAACACTTGGGCTTAATTTGAGGCATAAAAAGAAAGTTAAGTAACGCTTTTGTATACTTTGAAGTGCTACCCACGATGTCCGACGATAGGGATGCAGCTTCATCGTAGGCTAGGACCAACGTTTATAAAGTTTGATACAGTCGAGATGGCAGAGCACATATAGTATTGGATTTCGGATAGCGAAGATAGGTTGGAGAACATTTTTGTACTGTGTAGGACGTAACAACAGCCTTGAAATGTGAAGAAAAAAATTGTCATCCGGTGATAAACATTTAGAGAAAGTTTCAGTTTTGTACCATAGAAGAATGTTTGCTGTAGGCAATGTTACTAGGTTACCTCAGTTGTGGAACTCCCACAGAAGGGCGCACCCCCTCACTCACTTCAGTCTGCCTCCCGTCGTTTGAAGCGCCATCTAGATTTTCGTTTCATAACTGTGTGTTTCATAGAGCCAGAGTTTGGCCATACATTGGTTTGAATAGGTGAGCATCTTCGGGGCCAACCACAGCCCTGAAATGTGAAGAAAAAAATTGTCATCCGGTGATAAACATTTAGAGAAAGGTTCAGTTTTGTACCATAGAAGAATGTTTGCTGTAGGCAATGTTACTAAATTACCTCAGTTGTGGAACTCCCACAGAAGGGCGCACCCCCTCACTCACTTCAGTCCGCCTCCCGTCGTTTGAAGCGCCATCTAGATTTTCGTTTCATAACTGTGTGTTTCATAGAGCCAGAGTTTGGCCATACATTGGTTTGAATAGGTGAGCATCTCGGGGCCAACCACATGCCGCGAAACAGCCCCTAGTGGTGATTATGAGCCCTAAAAATGTGACTCGACTAATTTAAGCCGTTTTAGCGTCGCTCGAGTTAAAAGGTAAACTCTTGGTGACTGAAAACTTGGCGCATCTGAGGTTTTCATCACGTCCATATTCAACGGTAGAATAAACGAACGTACGCTCCAAACCAGGCCCTACTTGTAAGAAACAGCATCTCAGCTGAGAAGGGGGAAGAAAGCACTGCCAAAGCCAGCGCACGAGCCGAGCGGGACTGAATCAAGACGCTCGCGCATCCCACCCTCTGCACTGTTTTCTTTCAGCCAGTCTCAGCTGAGACGCTGTTCTAGCAGGTCGGCCCAGGGCAAACTGTCACCGAGACGCCGTGATTGAACGCTTGTTTTTCATGCTTTAAATGTCGTTTCCAACATTGTGACGTCTGCGGTCTGCCGATTGGTCGACGCTGTGTCGCACATTTAGTTCACGCTCTAACCACGGAGGGAGTATTCGTCATTGGCGGCGGCCTTTGCTCCGCCCATTGGCCAAACTCTCCCAATATACGGCTGTGCATAGAGCAGAGCTGGAACGCCATCTAGACTGCAGTTACCATAGCCGCCGTCCAGCGCGTCGAACGACGGGAGGCGAATCGTGGTGAGAGAGGGGGGGGGGGTACTGCTCGTGCAAGCAGCGGCTATGAGCAGTACCGTAACTGACCTGACCTAATCTAATAATGTTGGCTGTAGGTACAAAAAATGACAGCTTTGCATAATGTCCCTAGCAGCATTTGTTTGCTTGTTTTCACCTTTGCAGAGGATGCAGGCGTTTCGTTTGATATGGGTTGAATTGAACCAGCTGTGTAGTCCTTTGCATTGCAAGCACGAGCAGCAATTTGTATTCTGTTTATTTGTTTTGTCTGTTTCTACTTACTAGAGCTACTAAATAGGCTATACTTGAAGCATCGGCACTCCACTCGCCGATTTTCTTGTGGGCGCCTCCATTTTGGTGCCTAGTGCAGAGCAGGTGCAATTAGCGACCGTTACGCTTAGAAAGTGCGACTGCCTCATCTTTGATACGGTGTCAGGAGGCTTGACGCTACATCGTCTTGCCCGGTCGCGGATTGTTTTGACGTTTCTGGAGGACGGAAAACCGTGTCCTGTGATTTCAGATAAAGCTTGAGGTAACTAGCAACCATTATTTTAAGCACAAAGATGGCCAAAGTGTCGTTACTTTGAGGTGTAGCTTATTTAATGGATCTAGTTTGTACGAGTAGAAGTATGGAAGACTCATTGCATGACTGCCATGGTATCTACTGCAGATATGTATACAACAAAGCGCGGCTGACGTCACGCCGCTGCAGCGGCGCTGCTGTCGGGACCGCGCATGCGCAGACGTTTCACGCAAATCTGGTTTCTGCGTACGCGCAGTGCCCCCACCTTGTGTGGGCAAAGGCTCACTTGTTTGTAAACAGTAGGTCGGTCTATTCCTCATCTTGTAATGTGACTACTTTTAGCTCAACTGTTTACACTTTATCTTTTTGTGTCTATTTAATAATGTTGTAAATAGTATGTACATTGTTTTGTTTTCATAATTGCAGTGTTCATTAATTGAACGTCTTGTTTTTTTCTTGAGACCATGTTTTATGTTACACCACGCTGCATTCCAACTGGTTCAGTTGATCCTGCTTCTGAACTAACCTAGTAAAAAACGGGCAGGAAATCCTTGTCGCTTTTATCGCACATATTTTTTATGTGCGCATATTATAAAATTTAGGTACTACGGTTGTGCAAGGAGGCTGGCTTGGTGCCAACGATTTTGGAATGTTGTCATTTTGCTTTGAAGCCTACAACATGAGAGTGGCAGAAACCAAGTAATGTAAGAAATGAGAGGTAGCAGTCTGACTCTCGAATATGTCTTAGATAATTAACCGAATTCAAAAGCATGGCTTTAAAGTGCTAATCTAACTAATGTTTGTAATGCCAAGCTTGTACTCTAGGTTCTAATCTTTGTAGGGCACCAGGAGAAATTAAGAATCCTAAGGGTAATTTATTTTCTATGAAAGTTTGTGCAACTATCATATCTGAAAGGAGTATGCATGTGGTTTTTTTGTAGCTTTGCTCAGAAATCTGCATTACAGCATACCTTTTAAGCATGTCTGAATGTGCTCCCAAGTATTTTTTCCAGCCCAAGGTTGGCTGGTTGTAAGATAGGCCCTGGTGAAAACTCTTTGCAACAAGACTAGTAGAGCTCCATTGTCAGTGTGAATGTGAAGCAGGTTCAAAAAGACCTAATTTAATAGACCTTTTGCTAAACTTCCCAGCACCAAGGAGCATGCTGCCCGTCGGGTTACACGCGCTGCACATGCTGGTTTCTGCAGCAGTTTGAGGCAGACACCGAAAACTAGAATGCTGAAATGTGCCTAGAACAAGTGTCACTGCAATAATACTTAAAAAACAAGCGAGTTGGTGATGATTCATGGTAATAAAACCCGAGACTCGGGAACACAGAAGGGGAGACGTTGTGTTGTGTTCGTCCCCTTCTGTGTTCCTGAGTCTCGGGTTTTATTACCATGAACAAGTGTCACTTCGTACGAGCGTTCCTTGGCAATTAAACATGAGGAAGATACACAGAAAGGGGGACGGACTTTCTGTGTATCTTCCTCATGTTTAATTACTGTTACCAACACGCTCGTTTTGCACTTAATTCTTTGGCAAGTTCGGCATTTCGTGAAGCCCGAAAGTGAAGCCCAGATAAAGGCGTGGCCGCGAGGCTTGACACTGATTGGTTGACGGTTGGGAGGGGAGTGAGGTGCTCGACGTTGATTGGTTAATGGGGAGGTCATGTGACCAGGGGTGGGAGTGGGGAGCAGAGGTGGGAGAGGAGGAGTGGGTTAGAAGGCTCCGGAAGATTACCAGGTTTATCATTTCAAGTGTATGCACATGCCACGCGTTCAATTATCTGTCCGAGCGCAGCCAACGCTACGATCTGATGGAGCCAATCGGGCGGCGACAGAAGTCACGGCGCTCGTCGTCTTTGTGCGTCTGCTATCGCCGGTTAAACCAGTCTGGCACAAGACAATGAGTGCCCTGGCGGCACTTTTGGCGCCTCTCGTTGTGGCTCCATCGGATCCGCTGACTGCGGCCGGACTTCCACAGTTTTATCAGCCTCCAGTTGACGCAACGCGTATCGAAGGCCACGCGCTCCGCCGTTCCCTGATAGTACCTACGGTCCCTGCAGCATTCTCCACGGTGCTTCGGTAATTTAGCGAAAGGTCTATACTGCTTGGTGTATATTCGGAGCCAGTCCTGTTTCTTTTGTAGTGGCATTGTAGTTGTTTAAATCCGAAAGACGGTAGGTTTTGTCTACATGATGGTATTTTTGTCAACCCTTTGAGATGAGGCATTTGTACAAAATCTTTGCCGAAGGGTTCCCTGCCGTCGTGTTGCCATGTGTATCGGGCATTTGTGGTGTGCCTCGTTTCACTAGTCACTACTTTTGTAACCTTCGTTCATGATGTAGACCCTTTCTTGTCTTACTAGGTTACGCGGCTGGTAATTGCGTGATGTACAAATTTTGGCCGTCGGTTTTGGGGGAAGTCTCCACAATGTAAAATCACGCGCAACCTTGATTTATAAAAAGAAATCTTAGTATGTACATGTGATCATCAGTACAAATGTTATGCACCCAAATTACCAATTGTGTTGTGACTCAAACGGACCTTGATAAAGGACTAAAAGCGCGTTTTTTTAAGAGGAACTGGAAATCATTTGTTTCTCTTCCCCCAACATAATAGATGATCTGCTATGCTGAAGTAAAATTATATTGCAGAAGTTGGTTTTCTGTCTGATTTATTATATATAAGGAACTCGTAATTTAAGCTCGACAGAGCTACCACGCAGTGCTCTTATCTCTGGAATAAAGTTTCAAATTAATATTTTGCCAAGGACTAGCTGTGCATTGCAGAAATTGTCTAAGCCTCTCGGTAATAGTACTGTAACATTGTTTTAAGGTCTCTTGCGAAGGCCTGAGCCGCTGTGTCGATATATCCTGCCCTCGGCGAGCACTTGAGTTCGCTTTCAAACTTTTGCAGGACAAAATCTTTCCGTGGTACACGCAGTACCCGCGACTGACGAGTTCCTATTTCCTTGGGGCCGGAAGACTTGAACAATAATGGCTTCCATTCGAAGTTACCCAGGCACATAATGCTGCTCTGTGAACGCAGCGTCGTTGCGGCGGCTCCATCTTTGACCGAAACGTTCTTGCAAAAACTCACTCGCTCGAAGAGGTACACGTCTGCTAGAGCCCCTGTCAGCTGGAACCTCCTGTGACGTCCAGCTTCGCTGTAATTCTTCCTCGGCACTAGAAGCTCGTCAGCGTTCATGAGAGCGACAAACTCGACGAATGACCTTGAGCGGAACATGCAGTCCTCTAGCATGAGCCTCTTAGCAGACGATGGAGTCGTCCTGAGGAGGACAGCGCTTTTGTACCAGGGCAAAATGGCATTACGTGGCACTCCTTTCAATTTGCTACTGTTCACAGAAGGAAAGGCCGTGCGAAGAGAGTTTGCAGTCGCGTACACGATGAACTTGGTGACCCCGATGAGTTGGTGGAAAGCGAGGAACTCCGCCATGTCGAGCGCGGACTCTCGGTCAGTTGCAGATACGCAGACACCGATCACTTCCCTGGAAGGGCCCATGCTAAATGTCCGCACTGGTATCCATACCTGCGAATCCATCCCGTTCAGCAGGATGGTAATGGCCGTTGGTATTCGATCCGTTTTCTGGCCAGTCGGGAACTCCAGCACGGCAGGTTCTAGAATCTCTCCTGTGCTGCGACCGCTGTCACTCTGTTCCTGCGAGTCACTGGACAGGTGACGGCAGATTCCCACTAACGTCGGGAAAGAGTGGGGATAGTCCAGGTATACGATACGTGCTCGGACGAGGCACGTGTGTCGCAGTCTCGGCGACAGTAAAGCTGTCACCTTTACGTGAGGCTTTGTGGTGCCGTCCTTTTCGTACTCGTAGAAAGCAGAGAAGACGTGCAGTGCGCGGTACGGCGAGCGCCAGTGCTCCGAGAAGTCCATCCAGGCTCTGTGAGGCTCGATGATCCTTCCGGTCCGGTCGTTGTGGGCACGGGGCTCGTTCCCGTCTTCTGCGACACGCTCTTTGTCGTGGCTCTTCTGGTATGCCTCTCGAAACAGCGGTAGCAGCTGTATGTAGTATTCTGTCGCCGTAAAGCCCAAGGCTAGGAGGAACAAGAGCGTCATGCAGAGTTTTGCGCCACTCAACTCGTCGGTGGGAGGCTCGTACAAGTCTCCGGGTCTACGTGGTTTTCGCACCCACCGACGAGAATAGTCTCGTCTTCCCGAAGGTCCTCCGTAACCTCCCTCGTTCCATCTGCCAGGCAGCATGACTGTTTTGTTTGTTTTTTCGTCTTTTTCTTCGATGGGGCCAAGCACGTCCCAGTTGAAAAAGGAAAAAAAAAAGAATTTGAACATATCGTACGTCCTCGCACATCAAATTTTTACACCCTTGAGGGGCATAGAGGGGTGATCTGGGACTTACACCCATCGCTACTCTTTCAGCGCCCTCATTTAGCGTAATACTCCTTTTTACTAGGTTTTTCTAAGTGGGTAAAATGGTGTGAAGGGTATTGGTAGCTTTAGAGGAGATAGTTTTAGAGACTGCGTCGAATAATTAATTCCTGTAGTACGTAACAATTTTTTTAAATGCGACTATTTACTGGTATTTCAGTAAAGTACTGGTATTCCAGTTGTAATACCAGACGAAAAGTAAACAAAGTTTAGACGTTTCACTTTTCGTCTTCAACTGACCGGCCGCGTGAGTGGAACTCCTAGAGTAGCCCGAGCTAGATTCGATGTCCAAAACAAATAACGTTTATGAAAAAAAAAACGAAAAAAAAAATATCTGAAGCAGTTGTGAACAACAAATGGGACTGCGCCAAATGTCGACTAGAGTGTTAGAATGTGCACTATTTTTCTCGATATTAGTGCTCCTCTTTGGACGGACGTTGTAGTGGTTACAGCCGGCTTGAGTCAGCGCTTGTCGCTCTTGAAGCTGTTCCAGCCGCAGAAGCATATTCAACTCGCAGCACGCGGCTCTAAAGTATATAAACTATTCCGAGCATAAGTGAGATTGCAAAAACACCTTAACTTCTATTGTTGCCAACTAAAGTTTTTTTCCCCCTTTTAGGGAAACAAGGGTAAAAAAAGAAGCTTTTCCCGGCACTGTTCGTACAATCTACCGCAGGGCACAGATTGCTACTCATCGCAATGTAACTTTCAACCTTGAAGCTGTTAAAAAATTATCTCGATCGCTGGCGCACAGAATGCCGCTTCGTGGCTGCCCAGGTCGCTCGTTCATTTGCCCGCCGGTCATGGTGACGTACAAGGGTATAGGAAAAGTAGGGATTTTTTTTTGTTGCCAGTAGGGAGTCGCCTGTTGGAGACCTAGCGGCCGGCGTAACTTGAAAATTCAATAACTTCACGGAAATTTTTTATAAAATATTTTGGCTATTAGTTGAGTAAGGGTTACTGATCTGGTCTGCCAATTTCCAGCCAAATTGAAGGCTATCAAAAACGCGGCGGAGTTCCCCATTAGACCTCGAAAATTATGTTCTATCTAAAATTTAATTAATTGATTTTATGAATAGGACGATCTCACTAGCCAGTTTGACTACGCCACCGCTGCCACAGTGCGTCGAGGGGACTTTAGTCTTCCTGCACGCGGGACAACCTCGCTGGAGCTCTGCGCGTGTAGAGCATAAGACGGCACGAGCCCTATCAGCCCTATTGTGCACTGCTGTCTTCCTCCTATCAACTAAAGTTATGCCGGCGTCAAGCATGCGCCGAACGTTTAGTGAGATCGGTCTATTGCTGAAACGGGCGCCGCGGAATGAGGACCTTACACAAGGAGGATAGAAGGGTAGGAGAGGGCATGACGTCAGCCGTGTAGCCTCCACAAGCCATGCTCCCTTGACGCCTCGCCTCTTTCTCATTTTCCTCCTTACTCTCCTCACTTATCAGGCCAACATGACCACATCACGTGACCGTAGGTAGCCTTCGTCTAGCCTTCATCTGATAAAACCTGCCGGACGGAGCGCGCGCAAGCCTGCAAACATCGTTTAAACTTTTTATGACTGCTTCACCAATATTGCAACGTGCCCCCTCCTAGTACTTATAACCTCCTTGACTTTACAGATGTCGAGTATGTAAGGTGGTGGAGCAGCGAACAGGGTCCGGATTCCAGTTTCGTGCGTGCTTACAGCATCGTTATCTGTTGATTTTATGTGAAAAATTTAAAGGGGCGGAGCAACGATATTCAGTTCAAATGTTTTTCACTTCACACGAGCTTACTGGCACTAGTGAAACTCAAGGATACTCGCACGCAACGCCACTGGCCAAGAAACTCCTTTGTTGCGGTGTAATTTTAAGGTCAAGAGTGAGCGCTTTCATTTAATCTCTTCGCAAAACTTGATGACGTAGATGGGCGGTCGCAGTACCATTCTGTGACGATATTTGATTGCGTCTCATAGATTGGACCCGAGCATTGCGTGGGCACTCGATTTGGGCTCGTGATAATCGATAGCTCGAGAAGCATTCGGGTAGTGCCAAGTGTCATAGCTTCCTCTATACTGGCAAAGCCTGGCAGATCGCCACGAGACGCGGCCGCCGAAAGTGAAAAAGGTAGTGCGGCAGACAACGGATAAGAGGATGGATGGATGGATGGATGAATACGGCTGAGCCCTTTGGATCGGGCGGTAGCTTACGCCACCTAGCCAATTTGTCTTACCATTTAAGCTTAGAATATTTAAATGTGAAAACTATATACACTCTGCACTGAACAGAAAGTGAGGCTATAAAACCCCCTTGCCATCAGTTAATAAGAAAATACCTAGTTTTCTCGTGCTTTCTGCCACCATTCACTTAATCTTTGCTTGGTAATCTCTACTGTCTTGTAATCCACTTTTCCTTCGCTGTCTCTAAAACCCAATGACTTTATTAAATCTATGTTGTCTTCGGTAGGCATAGGGTGAAGCCCTTTACAGTAGAGTATCAAGTGCTCTGCCGTCTCGTCCACCTCTCCACAAGCAGCGCACACTGTATCCATTTCCTGGTACTTCGCTCTGTATGTTCTGGTTCGCAAAACACCTGTCCTTGCCTCAAACAACAATGAGCTTCCCTAGAATTATCATAAATGCTTTCTTTGGCAATAACTGTTTTGTTTAATCTATAGCTTTCCAGAGCCCTCTTTGTCTGCATTCCCTCTAGCCACCGATCTCTTTCTGTGGCCTTAACTTTCTTCTTAACGGAGACCTGCTCTTCCGTAACCCCACTATAGCCTAAAAACTTTCCTCTTAATTTCCTAGTGCGCTGTCTCCACTTTGTGTCTATACTCCTCATGTATAAAAAGCTGAAAACCTTTCGTGCCCATTGCTCCCCATCCATTTGCCTCAACCGATCCTCAAATTCTATCTTGCTCGCAGCTTCCCTGCCCTCAAATGACGCCCATCCCATGTCTCCTTGCACTCCCTGGTTTGGCGTTTTGCAATGTGCCCCCAAAGCCAGCCTACCTACTCCGCGCTGTTTTATTTCTAGTCTTGCATGCACTTCGGATTTCATGCATAGCACTGCGTTTCCAAAAGTTAAACCAGGCACCATGACCCCTTTCCAAATCTCTCTCACCACCTCATACCTGTTATAATTCCAAAGTGCTCTATTTTTCATTACAGCTGCATTTCTGTTGCCCTTACCTATTATATACTTTTCATGCTCACTGAGATATGCTGCACCATCACATATCCATACTCCTAGATACTTGTATTTACTAGCTCTCTCCACTGTAATATTCTGTATTTTCAGCCTCTCAACTTCATCATTGTTAAAAATCATGACTGCTGATTTTTCACTACTGAATTCTAAACCTAATTCCTCCCCTTCCCTGCCACAGATGCTCATTAGCCTTAGGAGAGGCGTGTAACGGGCGCCCCGCTGCGGCGAGACGCCGAAACACACTTATCCCGAGCGATGGAATGTCCGCTCGTGCTCCTCGCGTTCTTCACGCTACCGCTTCTTTTCTCGTCGGGTTTGAAAACCCTGTATCGGGTCCTCGCCGCTGCAGAAGCTGTGCGCTGAATACCTGAAATGCTCTCTGCTACCAAATCCTCGCGCTCCAAATCTGCGACCGGGCACTCTATGGCTCCGTCGTCGAACTGCCAGGCTTTGTGAATATAGGGCGTATTCACTGGCCGCCATATTTGAGGTCACTGTTTAGAGCGCATGCTCAGAACGAGCTCACATTAATAGGCTGCCAAGACCGGCAATCTTGATGATGCGGGGTGAAGGCACCGATAACTGTGGAAGCTAGCCATCAGCACGTGCTCAGCATTAGCGCACACAGATATGGCCGCCAGTGAATACGCCCTATAGGCTATGCCCATGTCCAATCTCTACAATTACTACAATAGCCGAACCATAACAATGTCTGGAACTCGGCGTGTGTCATGTGCCTTGCCAACCCTAGAGCGTGGCTATGATCAACATTGGCGGCATATAATCAGCTCCAGATCACGTGGCCGCTTGTTCTGGCTGCAAGTTAAAAAACAAACGCTGCTGTTTTTTTTTTTTTCGCGATTTTGATTGCGTGGGGTGAAAAACAAGTGTGTGTTTCACAAGTCACTAACGTCAGGGATCCGTTCTAAGCGGTATTTGCGCCTAGTACAAAAATCGTTGCATTACCCCTTTAATAAATGCTGCTTGAATCGTCCTCAAGTGCCAGGGCTAACAGGGTGTCCCAGCAGCACCCTAAAGTTGCTGCTGGAACACTCCTGTGTTTCAGTGGCAGATCATTTAGGCACTTAAGAGTGTTAAAGGTTTAATATGCGTTCTTTTTTGCAGAGTTATCACTCGCTATTGACTCTGCCGGATTTCTGTTTCTATTTTCTTTCCGCCCGGATGCTTTTCAAAAGGCTCCAAGTAACCTTGAAAGTCCCGGCCTTGAGTCTGTTTCAGCATAACATGGCAGAGGACGAACGATGCGGCTTCCGTGAGCCTATACCAGGGGGATGGAGCGGCGCATGACAGCTCTCTACATAAGGAGTGCACACCGACGCAGTTACTGGGTGCGGCACTATTTACACGGAACTGCGCAGCGATGCCCACCTTGTGGCATATCTCTATACATTTCAGCCAAACGTGTAATTTTGCGAGTTATTTCCTTTTTTCTAGAGTTATTTTCCTTCTTTCTAGGTCAACGTAATAACCCTCACCCAGCTTCACCGTCGTGTCGCTATGAAGAGGCATCCGCGGATATTTCAATCTTTCGCATATCGGCTCTAAACATGCAGTGTGCGATTCGACCCTCGTATCGAACACTGATATAGAGGGATGATTACGGCAGGGTCTTCGACAAGACTTTGGTGTCTCGTGAGAGCGTGCACGCACAGTCACAGCACGGCTGAAGGCGACCCAGTGACTGAGATGTAGCGGCTAATTTGGGATAATGCAAGGATACATTTATTTAACTCTTTAGGTTACAATCGGTTAGTGTTACGAGAGGCGTCTTGCCTGGTCTGCAACCGACCCCACTCTCTGGCTTCCAGGCGTTCGGTGCTTCTCCGTGGCTAGCTGCTCGGATTTTCCCTTCCGGTGTCTCGGGTTGCACCTGCCGTTGTTTGGGCTCAATAGGCTGTGTTCGCTGTACACGGCGAACACTCACATAATCCACGGCAACGTTCGCCATACACGGCAGACATGCACGCAATACACGGCAGTGACCCTACTGTTTTCATCCTGTCAGAGCCCACTGCTTTCCATTGTGCTTTGGCTGCGCTTGTGCCGAATCTCTATCGGAAGTAGAAAGCTCGCGCTGTAGGCGGGGCTTCTATCTGCATTCTTCTTTTGGCAATGTTGCTCGTGGTTGAAGTCCGTTGGGGCGGTGTAGCAAGCTCCGTTGAGTGCGCTTTCCATACAATACGAGTATGATGCGGGGAAGCAACAGTCGCAGGGCAGCACTGCGCGGTAAAGGCGGGAAGCGAGATTCAAGAACGCGCGATTCTTCTAGGAAACTTGGCGTCGTGCGGCGTTAAGTGTGACGAAATGTTAAAGTAGGATCGTCACGTTTCCTTCACCAGGAGCATCGAAAACGTTGGTTCTCGAGGTCAGGTGCCTTTGGCAAGCATGCAGTCTTTAGGTGCTCGCGAAAGTACGCACGAGTGATTGCAAGCATGCCAAAGGTATAGCCTTTTTTAAACGTTTAGAGCCCACCGCGCGCGTGGCAGGAGCGGACTCGCTCCCGTGCAGCGGCGCACTTATCGTCGGCGCTCGCTGGCTGCGAGATTTATGAGTGCGAAGGGGAACAAAGCCTTTGGTCGCGCTCGCCTTGATGCTAAAAATAGCGACAGCGAAATTTCCTCTCGCCCTCAAAAATCTCGCAGGCAGCGAGCGCCGTAAAGCAATGGCTATCCTAGTTATCCAAGTATTGCCATCGTTTAATCGTGCCGCGGGCGCTCCTTTTAAATGCAGGTGACGCGTCGCCATTTTTGGCTCATTGCGCATCCCATATCCAGACGCGCACGGTCCTATTGGTCTGTAGTGGCTGCCGATGACGCGCCGCCGTTTGCAAGCACGCTCCTATTGGCCTACTCTAGATGCCGGCGCCGCATCGCCGCGAACCAGATTGGCGTCGACCACTGATCTCTATTGTAGTAGGCTGGATCGCGGACCGCGGCCTCGGCAGCTCGGGCCGAGTGTCGCCACCGGCGGCCATTGATTGACACTAGCCAATGTGTGGGACTCTATGGGAAGAACGAGAAAAAGTGCCGTTTTCTCCATTTCTAAGTTGTTGTCGACACTGAAACTTTTTGGATGTTTTTCGATAAGCCCGTCAAATAGCTTGCGTACAAACATTAAAACTGACAGCCCTCGCAGTTCTTATAAATAAATATTTTATGGTCGAGAGTGACTCCGCTGTAGTGCAGCTCAATGAGGCGAGAGTTACCTTGAGTTACCGCGGAGCCGGTGGCGGTTTCGTTGAGTTGGGTTTAGCAGACGACAAGCCTGAAGGCTTTGCTACGCAGAATTCGCTCACTCCCGGAAAGCCGCTGTCGAGATGGAGCTTCTTTGTCATTCATCAACTTCTGGGCTTCCCCGAGGACGGTCTCATTGACCGGCAAGTTCCTTTGTTTACTCCACTACGAGAGCAAGCTTGCCAGCTCAGCCGTGGGTGCTCCGGTTTGATTTTTTTAATCGGCGTTCGAACGTTTGACAAATACCGATTCGATCTCCAAACACCCGACATAAGGATCGCAGCACACTATAAAATACTCGCCTGCGAGCACAGCGTACATGCTTCAATATTCTTTTGTGCGTTTCTCCCATAGAGTTGCGTGTATTGCCTGGTGTCAGCAATGCCGCCGGTGGCGACACCGACGAGCTCCCGATCCGCGATCCAGCCTACTACAATAGAGATCAGTGGCGGCGACGCTTTGCCATTTTTGGCTCAAGTGCGTCCCAGCATGCACCAGTTTGGTGGTACTTGTTTATAAAATACATCCAGCGCTTTAGATCGCCGACGATAACAGCGCCGCTGCACGGGAGCGAGCCTGCTCCGGCCACGCGCGCGGTGGGCTATAAACTTTTGAAAAAGACTGTACCTTTCCACGCAAACTGCCCGTGCTTGAGGCTTGTCGGCGCCAGTTGTTTCTGTTTGTCGCTCTAGTGCCAATAGGGCATTGGTACGAGCTTACGGTTATTCGCCATTTTTTGTTTGTCAACAAATTCAGTGGCGCCATCTATTGGGTAGTTCCGGCACACTTCCGTTTGACGCATATAGTCATCATTCTCTCATCGTAAGAGTGAATGAAGCCTAACAGTGCTAAAGTGGCCATTTCCAGAAGAAGGCGTGTGTATTTGATATCGCAAATACTTCAAAATCTGCCATCTGGTTCAGAATCGGAAGTGGTTATGGAGCTGTTTGCACACTGGCGCCACCAAGTTTCAACTCACGCGAGAAAGAGCAAATACTACATCTCACTCCGTGGTGCGAGTGCAGCTGAACCTTACCATAGTGCGAGCTCCGCGATTTCAGCGTCCCTGCTGCAGACGAGCTCTCATGTAGTGCAAGCGTAGCTCAGGCTACCATGGCGACTCCAGCGAAATTGACGGCCCCTAGCGACTTGAATAGAGAGAGAGCTGTGGCTGTAGATTCGCTCGCCAGCCTTCTCGAGCGAACAAGATATTCACACCGCCAGGCGGCCGAAATACGAAGCCGTGAAAGTAGGTCAAAGAACACGTTTAAAAACACGGTCCGACCTCGTAGCCCCAGAAATCCCTCCTCTGACAGGACACACGCGCTTTAATTTCCCCGTGTGTCTGCTCCCTTTCCCGTAACCTTTCCCGGGTGCAGGAAGTCTCTCTCCAAAGGCTTTGGGCTGCCCTAGCACCTTCCGTCATCAGGGACGGCGCCAGGATTTTCATAGTGGGGGGGGGGGGCAGCGGGGAGGCGAACCAAATGGGGGGGGGGGGTTGCTCTGAGGTGCTGTCACCCACGGGCTTATCGGAGATAGCTTATCGGTGTGCTCATTGCAAAGGGAAATGCGGAGAGACAAGGAGGAAGAGGGGTGGGGGGGGGGTATCACAGCAGGGACCTCTGCCACTTGTGCTTAGACTCAACAAGGTTTTGCTTCCCTTTTCGGGATGCCCCATGACCTTGACTGTAACTAAGCTCGCCGTCGTTCACGTCTCCGCTGAAGATAAGCACCACAGAGCGGAATACGGAGAGAATAGCCAGCAGGCGTCACAAAGGGGAGCTGCTTTTTCTAAAGCGCTTGATAGCTTACTCGCCCGCGGTACGACTTCCCGTGGATGGAAGTTAGTAGGAAAAAACAAATAAAAGGCATGAACGGCTCTAAAGGCTGGACACTCGTTACACTGGGTTTTGAAGCCGACGTCGTTGGCAATTATTTGCGTACAAAGCTGCTTCATCTTGGGGTGGCAGACGAAATTTTAGGGGAGGCGCCCGCCACCCCTAGCCTCCCTTTGGCGCCGTCCCTGCGTCACCTGGTGCTGGGGACACACACCAGTCGACCGGGGAACGTGCCGTAAGTATTTGCCGTTTTGGCTATGGCGGAGGGTTGTCTTCTGCTGTCGCTCTTCTCCGCGACCAAGACCACCCGTAAGCAGATACTCAGTGAGGCCGGATTAAGGGCTCACATAGAGCCACTAAATAAGCTACGTTTCGAAGTAACGACAACAACACTTACCCATCTTGGGGCTCCAAATCACGGTTGCCTGTTATCTAAAACATTGTCTTAAATCACAGGAAACGCTTTTCTGTTCTCCACAAATGCTTAAACAGTTCCCGAACAGAGCAAAGCAATATTACATGAGCTTCCTAACACCGAATCTAATGCTGAGGAAGTCGTTGTTTTGAATCATGACGATGGGCAGTTGCGTTCTGCTCTGTGCTAAGCGCCGAGATGGTGGCGCCCACAACAATATCGGGGAACAGAGTTCCGATCAGGGTTGTAAAGTACCTAGGTACAAGTAACTAAATCGGTATTTAGGTACTTTTGTTGTACCCGAGGTACAAACCTATGTACTTTCATTTCTTGGTATCGCAATCTGTATCTTATGTACATTTTCCAGTAACTTGTAACTAAGTGAAGTCACTTTTTACAGGTACTTTTCTTTCACTTCATCAAAGTGGTAGAAACTATAAAGCTTAAAGTATTAACACACTACCATATGCGCCGTGAGTAGCGTTGAGTTGGGTACGACCTGGCAGGCATTGACTTGATCGAACGTCGTTTTAGCGAACGAAGCCCCGCCCATGATGTTTCATCAAACGAAACTTTAGCAAATTCATTCATTCATTCTTTATTTGGATTTTCACCGGCAATACCTGGTAGGGAGGCAGGGGCAAAAGGCATTGCTGCCTGACGGAGTCCCCACGCCCACGCAGTTCAGAGCAAAACGCAAAATACATGTGCCTCGCTAAAAAAAAAAACAAAAAAAAACGTTTTTTAATTTAATGTTAATATGTCGCATATTACATGATTAATATTAATATTAATCATGTAATATGTCGCATATTACATGATTAAAACGCCGAGCAACATAAAAATAGTTATGCAGTTAAAATAAAATTTCAATAAAATTGGAAGCAGAAACAACAGTAACACTTCTGACAGGCCTTAGTTGCTATAAAATAACATTCTGAACGGCAAGAAGAGACAAAAAATAGAGTCATCAGGAAAAGCAAGGATATGGTCTAAGGTACAGTAGAGGGCGCATCTCAGATTCGCACGGGAATGGTGAAATGGTAAAGTGAGGTTAAATATACACACCGCAGTCATGAAGATAATATACCGGGTGTTCTTGAGAAGACTCAGAAATCCTAAAAATTAGGGCGTTTGAAAAACAAAGAGACTGTCTTCGGGAACAAACTACCAGCCACGGCGGACGTCAGGAATTACCAAATACATACTAATTAACCAGCTAATTAATTGAAATTTGTTAATTAACTTTTTAATTCGTTGAAGTAGACACATGGTTCCATTTAGAAAGTTGCTGAGCGTTATCGAAAACCACTAAATCAGTCATTTGCAGAAAGACTTTGAGCGCGTCAAAGAGTAGTAGCGCACTTAAGTTTCCACTCGTGGAGCAGGTACAAGGCTAGCGGTTGCGGTAAGGCGCCCGCGCGATTTTTCCGCCTCTTATCTGGCCCCAGCCTTGTACCTGCTCCACGAGTGGTTACTTTAGTGCGCTACTACTCTTCTCACTCGCTCAAAGTCTTTCTGAAGATAACTGATTTAGTGGTTTTCGACAACGCTCAGCAACTTTCAAATTGGAACCACATGTCAATTTCCATTAATTAAAAAGTTAATTAACAAATTTTAATTAATTAGGTGACTATTTAGTATGTTCTTGACAATTCCTGTCGTCCGCTATGGCTGGTAATTTGTTCCCGAAGACAGTTTTTTTTTTCAAACGCCGTAATTTTTAGGATTTTTGAAAGTCTTCGCAAAAACCCCTGGTAGATGTCGGCAGGTTTAACTTGCCGACATCAGTAATTGAGATTGTGCGTTATAAGAATGCTTTTTGCAGCTTGTTTATATTTTAGATAAGGTACAGAAAATTTGAGATGATTGTCAACCTCATTCAGCAAATTTGGTACCTGATAACTTTTTTTTTACTTCCGTAGTTTGTGCGCATGCTCGGCTTTCTTCTTGTGCCATGTCGAAATGTAAATCGATTATTGGAACTCTCTTGATTTGTTTCATAGAGGTTTGCTTTATATATTGCTTGCAATAATTTAAAGTAATATATTTGGTTTGCCTTAAGAATTGCGTGTTTGGTGAAATTGTATGAGCTATTAAATTCTATTATATTTTCTTTATAGTTTTCGAGCAGGCGTAGCGCTCTTTTCTGTATAACAATTATTTTGTCATAGTTCGAAACACCTGTTGTGTCCCAAAACCAAAAGTCTGTAGCATATTTTAAAATAGAGAAAAAATACAGTCTTTTCTTTAGCCAGGTAGGAACATGCTTTGCTAATTTTTGCATGCAACCAACCAACCTGCTTAGTTCTAACTTGAGTTTTGTCACATGGGTTGTCCAGTTTAACTCTTCATTGAACCAAACACCCAGCAATTTTTTATCATGTACTTGTTCGATTAAATTATCTTCATATTTAATAGAAATCGAGCAATCGCTGGGTTTATTTGCAGGTCTAAATAATATATATTTGGTTTTATCCGTATTTAGTTGTAATTTGTTATTTTGAAGCCAGGACGACAACTTTGTTAGATATTCGTTTGCTGATTTTTCTAGAGCCGATTTTGTCTTACCAGTGAAAAATACATTTGTGTCATCGGCGTACGTGACTAATTTTGGTGAATCTGGAATGGTCATGATATCGTTTATATATGCTAGGAGTAATACTGGTCCCAAAATGGAACCTTGAGGGACGCCACATTTAATTTCTAACTTTCTTGAAAGTACATTTTTAATTTGAACACATTGAAAACGATTCCCTAGGTATGATGATATAAGTTTCAAAGCGATATCACCTATACCATAATTTTCCAATTTATGAAACAGTATGTTGTGTTGAATAATATCAAATGCTTTTCGAAAATTTGAGAATAACCTCCAGGGTAAGTAGTTTGTTTTCGATATTATCTACGATTGTATCTTTGATGTTTGTGAGTGCCAGTTCGGTGGATTTTCCTTTTTGAAAGCCATACTGAGCTGCGGTAATAACTATATATGCTTATTGAAAAAGTTTACTAGCCTATTGTTTAAAACACCTTCAAATATTTTTAAGAAGACGGGCAACACCGATATGGGACGATAGTTTTTCAGGTGATTTCGGCCTCCCCTTTGTATACAGGGTTAACTCTCGCGACCTTCAAGTCATCAGGAAAAATTCCCGTCTTGTCAGGTCATGCAGCTACGTTGTATTGCAGCCACATTATTTTTATGTACTTCACTTGGAGTTGTAGGCGACAGCATAATTGACCCTGGGATACAATGACTAGTTACTTTGTCATTGCATGTACTTGCCATTTGGGATTTATCTGGCACACCTACATTGATAAAGTGTTAGTTCATCGTTTGCAAGTTCAACGCCGCTTATCTTGTTGTTTATGCTGAGTTCCTGCAGATTATTTCGCGTGCCTTTCCTGTTTGTTAGGGTATTCACGGTGTCCCATAATTTTCTCGGGTCATCGAAGATGCCTTCAAATCTTTGAAGATAATACTCCGATTTTGCTTTTACGATGTCACAATTTAGTTTGTTTTGTACTTTCCTAAATTCGGCTATACTTCGTCTAACCTTAGTGAAAGATACACCAGGCCGAGGGCTGGTGTGACTTGATGTGTGATACCAGACTTTTTCACAGATGTGATTTGGGACATTTTCACACCAGCAATCTGGTGTAACACCAGCAATTTGGTGTTCTGGTGTGACATCAGCAATCTGGTGTTCAGGTGTGACATCAGGTTTTATTGTGGTGTGATACCGGAGCACCTGTTGACCGGGTGTTGCTTTACTCACAAAAAGGGTACAATGACAAGTTTGTCAATAATGCTGATTTTATAATTACTTTATTCAAAAAAGCACAACAGTAAAGCTTCGGAAGCTTTACTGTTGTAGGGAGTTGGCCGTGATCAACTGGAGCTTGTCCAGAGCCACTGCCCTGCGTCGAAGAACCGGACGCCATGTCGTTCCGCAGTTCTTGGCCTTTCAGCTTGCGGTTGACTCGATGTCTTAGTTACGCTGATCCGTTACGCGTACCCTCTGCGCCAGTTATCTCCTATTCTAAGGCATCATATTCGACAAATGGCTTGATTTCCTTGTCCAGCTCATTCAGGGAAACCTCTTTAAGTAGAAAAATATCAAAATTTTCTTCGAGCTCACCGATGTCGGTTGGATCCGTGGCCAGCAGGACGACAATCTCGTGAATGATCTTTGTTGTGGCGGCTCGGAGGGTAGTCCTATTTTGCTTTTGGGTCGTCGACAACCTCTTGGCTCTGTAGTAGGCATGATCTGGCCGTTAATTCCCGGTTTTCAGCACAAAAAACTAATAATTACTAGCTTTATTTGTTGTTTTGCTACCAGACCACGTCTAACTATCTTTAGCTCGTCGAAAGTCAGGAAAGCGCTCCAACACACATCTTTTCGGCTTCGACTCGCAGAGAAGACTCCTTTATTTTCCCAAACTTCAACAAGAATACTGGCGGAAAGGGAAAGGAAACTCCCGAAGAGGCGAGCACCCCAAGCTGCTCAAGGTCGCCCGGGAAAGTGCTGGAGTCTCCGGCGACCACCAAGACGGGAGGAAACGAGGCACCACGTCGGGAGCAAGGGGCGTCACACAAACTATACTCCGTTTCACCTTATGTTGTACCGCAGCGAAGGCCAGAAGCGCGAGCTCATAGCGTTGACAGCTGCCCCCTTGGTGCACGAGAGCTTATGCCGCCGAGGTGTGCCATAGAGCAAGGAGCTCGCGCTTGTAGCCTTTCCTGCGGTACAACAACACAAGGTGAAACAGAGTATAATCAAAAACACGTTCGCGGACGGGGGGAAAATTTAACAAAAATACAACACTGGTGTCACATCAAACTGCACGGTGTGCACACCAGGCTGCCTGGGGGCACATGAGCCCCTGTGGTGTGACACCAGACTCTCTTAATGTGCCCACCAAACTGGTGTGCGGGTACACCAACATTTCTGGTGGGTACACCAGGCTGGTGTTTTTATGTTTGTTTGTATCGCGTTTTTTGATAAAGCAATGTTACACATTCTTGTTCTTTTTTATCCTCTTATAAAGAAGATTGTCAATCCACGGCTTGCGAGCTTTCTTTTTCGTTTTCTTGAAATATTTAAGGAGAATGCGTCATCATTAGTTGCTTAATTTTTCCCTTAAACTCACTATAAGCTAGGTTGGGATTTTTTTCAAAATATGTCGCACTCCAGTCTTCATTATCAACTAAGTCATTGGACTTTTGAAGTGCTTCGTCCCTTATTCTGTGGTACTGAAATCATTCTTGCTCTGTTACTTTGCAATTGTTGGGAATGGAGGCAAAGCAAAAAATGGAAAAGTGGTCACCAATATCTCTTGTGAATATTCCGGCCATGGCGTAACTTGTGCTTAAGTTTGTTGCAGAGATATCGATTGATGTGGCACTTTTTAAAGTGACCCTAGTTGGCAGGGTTATAAAATTGCTACAGCGGTGAGCACATCGTGGGTTCATTAAAAATCTGTCGCATGTAGTTCGTCTGAGAGTGTATTAACATTGGTATCGCCCACTTAAAAATATAGGAGTGATTCTGAAATGAGAAAACCGAGCCGATCGTAAAATTCAATAAAACTGCTTTTATTTCTTTGGGGGGGGGAGGGGGGGTATACGGCAGCAACTAATGCCTTTTCGAGATGTACCGTGAGGCATTCCACATTTTCGTTTATCATCGGGAAAGCAAAAAACTACAGAACAAAAGAGCTGTTTTTAGCATATATAAGGATTCCCCCACCTCTTTTAGTGTCAATCGTTAAGTGAGCACAGCTGTGATTATCAAAATGCGGCGGTTGATCATTTTTGCTCATCCATGTTTTGGTAAAGATTATAAAATCAAAACGTAGAAAAAGCGAATAAAAATTTATCAAGAGCGTCTGTTTTGCCATTAATACTTCGTGCGTTTATGTGAATAGCCGAGAACGTAGATGAAAATTGCCTTCCAGTTTCATTAACATATGCAGTCGTAAAGTACTAACATGGCTGTTTTTCCTGCAATTTGAATGGGTGGCATATAAAAGATCTAATCTCATCAGTTTTCTTCAACGCCATATTTGCTACGTCAGCTTGGGTAGAAATCCTCAAGATTTCCGAGCTGTCGGTCTTGCGTGCGTAAACCTTCCCGCCTACTTCCAATCAACTTGCCTTCTTTTTTTTCTTTTTTTTCGCTCTAGCGATGTTTATTAGATTTCTTTTTTGTCGCGTTAGGTGTTTGTTTATATAAACAGCGTTAAGCGGACCACTGGAAGCCCAATGTTTGAGTTGTCATCCGCTTTTTCTTTGATTTCATGAGCAGTGCATTTCTTTTGATTGTTGCAGGAAGCACACAATTATATTTTTTTCCAAGTTAGCTTTAACGTAGGCATCCTACGTCAAATTAGCGATGCCGTCCGTAGCAACACTAATTTATCGAATCGCTTTGGAACTCCGTTTAGGGAAAATAGCGACCTGCTTCCTCCATCTAAAACCGAAATCATTGCGTGTTTGAAGCTGCTTCTGACAGATATACAGGGGAGGAGATGACTTGAAAGATGTGCGCAGCTTCTGTTGCCTCTATCTTGTCCTGGTGGTGACTCTCTTCTGCCTTAAATACAAAATATCATCGAAAATAAATTATAATAAAAATCGTAAAGCAGTGTAACATCGCCGTATATAATACAATTTTCACTCAATAAATCGCACTCAAATTTGGCAGTTATCAAAACTAAAAAGTCCCCAGAAAAAAATCTTACTATATTTTTTTTAATAACGAAAGAAAAAAGGTCGAGGTACACCTACGCATTTTTTATGAGTTGTGAATGCAAAAGCACGCAAGCGACTCGTTCGCTCCCTTTTTCGTCTGCTGCGTACTTTTCGTCCCCGGTCGGTGAGCGGTCGTGGAAACTGACGAGCGCAGCGGCCAATGGGAGCCCCGTTGACGCGTGCCAGCCAATGGAACCGAAGGAAACTATCTGCCGCTTTCGCGCTTCAGACTGATGACGTCAGCTCGCTCCATAAAACAGTTAATGCTTTCGCATTAAAAAAAAAAAAAGCGAGGAAGTTTGAAGTTTGTTGTTCGTCGTCGCGAAACCGAGCGCTCCGCATTCTTGGGTAGTTCCACGTGCCGCCGCTCTCGACGAAAAAGTGGCGCTATACTTCGTTTCAACTTACGTTGTACCGCAGCGAAGGCTAGAAGCGCGAGCTCATAGCGTTGGCAGCCGCTCTTAAAGGCCGACGACCAGACTCGAGATTCTGCAAGGCAGAAGATCCTCCTCTCCCTGGGGGAGGAGGAAACACGCAACGGTGGACAGGGTAGAAGGAGGGAGAGGAGGAAGCGAGGGAAAAGTGGAAAGCGCGAACTGGTCGTCGGTCTGCGAGAGCTTGTGCCGCTGAGATGTGCCCCAGAGCAAGAAGCTCACGCTTGTAGCCTTTTCCTGCGGTACATCGTAAGGTGAAACAGAGTATAGCCAGGGTATCGGTAGGTAATAGGTACCGGTAAAGCCCTCTATCCTTGAAAAAGTGGCGGCATTCATTGTTGCAAAAATGCTCGAGACACGTGCCGCGCGTCACTTCTGGGAAGAACATGGCGTCTGAAATCTAGCCCAGTGCTGCGCTGTGCCGCCATGGTCTTCCCAAGGGCTGCGCGTTGCATGTGCCTCGTGCACCGACGCACCTTGCGCAACTTTTAAAACATTAAGGCGTTTTACGGGAGGCAGACTGAAGTGAGTGAGGGGAAGGTGGGGGGGGGTACCCCCTTCCGCTGGAGTCCGACAACATGAGTTAATCTATACGGAGTATTCACTGGCGGCCATAGCTGTGTGCGTGACTGCTTAGCGCGTGCTGACGGCGAGCTTCCACAGTACTTTTGCAACGTGCATTCCGCACCATCAAGATTGCTAGTCTTAGCAGCCTATTAATGTGAGCTCGTTGTGAGCATGCGCTTTAAACATTGACCTCAAATATGGCGTCCAGTGAATACTTCCTATAGTAACGTTGACCCAGCCCACGTGTGGAATAAATGGGACATATCAAAACTGCACGCGCACGCTTCACTTTTTCTAAGTCGAGCTGGTCGAGCCAGTTCAGGACCCCGAGCTTTTGCACGTGCTCTCGTTTTATCACACGCTTTGCACGAGAAAGCCTGCGTATTCCGAATACAATCTCCGAAGAAAAGAAAGACGTTAGTTGTTTTTGTCTACACCATGATCTACCTCCGTCCTCACAGCAGCGACCTCGGCGGACCCGGGCCTTTGGGCCGTTCCCACAGGACGAGTCAGGAAGGAACCACTCCCGTAAGTACAGTGCGCATTCGTGTAACATTTTGTGTCTTACGATCGACCCTCTGCTCGAACAGAAAGCTTCAGTTTTGACGTAAACTCTACGTCTCTCTCCGCGCGTGGAAAGGGGTGCGAAGTTGAGGGGTCGATGTCGCGGAAATTCGGTCACGGAAGTGACGTGTGCGCCGCCTGCTGCCAAAAGCCGCGCAGTGCGTACGCGCTTCCTTTCTTATCTGCTCACTTCAACGCGACGCGCTCCTGTCTATACAGTTACTCTAATTACTATACAGTTACTCTAATTACAGTTACTCTAATTGAAACGGCGACAGACACCGCTCCGGCACCTGTGATTCCACAATCTTCGCTTATCGCTCTGGACTGCTGCTATTGTGACTGTGGTATATTCTATGAAGGACGTACGTTTTGAAGCACAGTGTCTAGTTGGTGTTTCACCGTACTCTATAGCGCACGCAGTTCTGAAACGAAAATCTAGATGACGCTGGAGGCGGATTGAAGGGAGTGAAGACGGGCACCCCCCACCGCGGAAGTTCTACAACCTAGGTAATCTTATATCTTTGATCATGTATAAGTGTGAGCTCGTTCAGAGCATGCGCTGTGAACAGCGCACTCAAATAAGCCCACCCCTACAATTCCCTTCCTCTACAACTATACTTCATTTCACCTTGACGCTACGAGCTGATGGGACCAATCGGAGAGCGTGAAAAGCGCACCATCATGGTGTTCGTCATGTTATCCTACGTGTCCTATCATCGCTGAACCAATCATAATCAGAAAAGGTCCAGTGACTTGCTCTTTGATTCTGCTTGATTAGGCCCATGGCCTCGTAGCGTTGGCTGCGTCTGGACTTAAGCTGAAACGAAGTATAGTACTGGGTTGTCCGAAAAAAGAAACTACGCTATTTACGTTTGAAATGTGTATCCGGCGTGCAGGTTCGTCCGCTCCTTGCGTACCTCATGCGCTTGTTTACCCCCAAAACCCGTCCACGTGCGTTTGTTTACCCCCGACCTCAACCAATTGCGGCGCGAGCTTTTCTGCTTCGTCATCGCGCGTTCTCTACGCGTTCGTTATGTTGTGCTTTGATTGGCGTGCCCATCTTTGCGTCTCGATGCGCCAAATACGCATTTGAGAACGCTTGCTCACCGTATACGTTCTGATAAAATAGCACATGGCTAAGGATGTGAGATTCTACTTTGAATCGAATAGCACACAGTCAATCCTATGCGGAACGCAAGTTCGTCCGCTTCTTGCGCAGGGGTTCCGGTGACTTATAGAACACCGAGCTCTGATTGGCTCGATTGGAAGGATAGTGGGTAGAGCTCAAGGCATAGAGCATTGAGGTCTACCCACTATCCTTCCAATCAGAGCCAATCAGAGCTCGGTGTTCTGACGTCACCGGAACCCCTGCGCAAGAAGCGGACGAACTTGCGTTCCGCATAGCTTCAGCGCTGCAAAGGGGCGGTATTTTGTGGGTTGATCCCGTTTTAGGTCCACGAATGACCCGACGCTATTCGATTCCAGCCGGAGTTGAGAATAAAACTCGAGACGATGTAAATCGTGATGTAGATCACACTGCGGTTTGATGATGCATGAATAAGCATTTATTTCAGGAGGGAGGGCTCTCAGGCCTAATTGGGGAAATGGGAAGAGGGAGCGGGAAGGTGCTCAAGCGCAGGTCGTCTTCAGGCTGCAGGCTTCAGACGTGCACGTGAATCATGCCGGTCTGTCTGGCGGAGTCTAGAAGACCGAGCAGAGTTGGCCTCGTCTGGTTTCTGTTCGCGGAATTGCTGTCGGTGCGGCTTGTGTGCAGCATATTCCTATGTCAAGTGCCTAATTTGGGGGTGGTGGTTGCGTCATTACAATCCGGGTAAGGGATGTGTCCCTCCGGTTCGTTCGTCACTGTGTTGTGTGGTTGGGTGTCCGACACTGTGGGGTGACCTCTGCGCGGCGTGTAGTCTCTCTATCTGGCTAACACGTTGGGAGTCGGTGCGAATTCGCGATTTATGGATGAGAACTTGACACGCACGGGGAAGGTTGTGTTCAACTTCCAACTATGGTATCTGGGTTCTAGTGAAGGACTTGGATGTTTCTTAGCTCATCGAGGGGTCGAGTAGTACCCGGTTGCCTCGTAAGGTTGAGTCTGGCGTCCCAGGTACAAGCTCTCCCAAGTCTCGATGGAGGCGATCATTCCTCAGTACCTCGTCTGCCGCCTCGTGGGCGCGCTCGTTACCCACGTTACCATCCGTCTGTCCCGGGGTCCATGAAATCGTGATGTGGACGTCGTTTTCGGTCAGGAAGCTATGGCGCATGTGCTTGATGGCCGATGACGTGAAAGGAGCCGTTGTTACTCTTGTGAGGATGTCTATGGCTTCTTGGCTGTCTGTGTGGATGCGCACCTTCTTGCTGCGTATGTTAATTAGCGATTGAACCGCTATTCGCATGGCTTCGAGTTCCAGCGCGTGTGTATCCCGGAGCGCTGCATCTTCGTTTCTACTTTCCGCAAAGGTGGTTCCCGTGTTCGTACGACGGAACACAACGGCAGCGAGAGCGATCGTACCCGCGGGGGCTGTTTATCTCGTTGCGTCGGTGTGTATCGTTACCGCGAGTGCGACCTCACATTGTTAGGATCGTACCAGGCGTCGTCTTCTGTGTCGGCGTCTCCGTTTACGCGACTTGGAAGTGGTTTCAGTTCAGTGACGATGAATTCGTTCTATGGTGCGTTCAGTGGAATCAAAACGTTCTAATAATCGACGTTAATTGCCGCATACTGCGTTAGTTTGCGTCCGGCTTGTGTGTATTGGCGGCGAAGACAGTGACTTTCCTCTTGTTGAGCTATGATTTGCTCGGGGTAGGCAGGCATACCTGTGGAGTTCTTCTATTTTGGTGTGTGTTGGGAGTCGAGTAATGACTCGAAGGGCTTCATCATAAAGTGTTCAATAGGTTATTATGCCGCTCTGAGATGGTAATTAATGGCACCATATGTTATCCGGGAGACGAGAACTGCTTGCACGAGTCGCCTGGCGACTCGGTACGTTTGAGAGCTTGCAACCCGCTCTCTGCGTTCCCGTTACTGTTGATGAGGATGCCCAGGGTTTGAAGTTGCTTAGTCTCCGGCATGAGGCTTAAGTGCTCCTCCACCTCCGCACTACCGTGCAAACTAAGGAATTGGGTTTTCTTCGGTGAGGGTTGCATGCCCGTGCTGGGAAGAAATCCGATATGGCGTCAAGTGCGACTTGGGGGATGCTAGGCTGGTGGTCGCCGTCGTGGGTATGGTGTGTGGTCCCCAGCGTGATGTCATCCGTTAACAGAACCACAGGCGCTCGATTGTGTCCAGCTGTCTGGCCAACCGGGCCATGGCCACCGGGCCATCGAGCAGGGTTTGTTGAAAAGTAGCGGGGACAGTATCGCTATCCCTGTAATATGTGCCAACCGTGTTGTTGAAGATCTTGTCTTCTCCGTGGTTCGTGCTGGACCACGGAGCATGTTCCAGCAGGGACCATGGTTCTGTGCGAAACCGCACCTTCGAATTTCGAAGGTGCGGTTCTAGAGAGAACCATTTAGAAAGTTGACGGCTCACGTCCTGACTCCGCTCTCCTCTTTCCTCAAGTCCACTGCCAACAGAAAGTCCGGGTTTGTACGCCTCCCCTCCGTGGCCAGTTGAGATGTTCTGTTCAAGGAAGAAGAGACCATCGTTGGTCCCGATGTGTGGTCGAAAAGCCGCTTGGGATGGGTGAAAGTAGTCGTCGTTCTTTAGTTTGTAGCAGATGCGCGTAGTGGCCATGCGCTCCGCCAATTCGCACACAATTGACGTGAGGGAGACTGGGCGAAAATAAGTGAGGCGATCTGCTTTCTTGCCAGGTTCGGGATGGGGATCACCACCGAGATGGGGATCACCACCGAGTGGTTCCAATTTTTGGTTCAAGTGGAGTTGGTCTGAAATTTTTGCAAATGGCATCACGTGCTTTTAGATCCAGTATGTCCCTTGCCATCACCACAAAACCTCCCTCCTTGTCTGCCTGCAGAAAACCAAGGTCATTACTCTGAAGAAAGGAGACTATATGTTTGCTAACATGTTCCCCATGGGCTTAGAAGACCTCTTGTTTGCACACCGCGCCAGACAATCCACCCCTTCTAGCGTGCACCTGTCCCTCTCCTCTCCAGGTCAAGCGACTTTTAGGAGCAGGATTTCTCTGTCCGTTTTGCTTGGTGTCTCTCATCACTCTTGAAAAAAGTCAAGAGTGGTTCTCAGGAACCGGAAGTAAAGCCTAAACAAAGGCCTTAGGTTATCCCATATATATACATAACGTTTCACATAATTTTAAAAAAGTGGCTAACCGGTTCAGTGTGCCAATGGGTTTTTCGGAGCCTCGCAAATTAGCACAACTTTGCCCGCGCGTAAACCAGGCAAACAGTAACAAGGGGTCATGTACGGTTAAACATGTCAAAAAGTTCGTGGATTGCGTGGTGGATGTCATCTACAAAATCCCATTGTCATGCGACCGGGTTTATATAGGACAATCGGGACGCTGCGTCAATGAGAGAATGCGTGAACCTGCCCTTTCCCTGCGGTCAATGACAGGAGGTCACTTACACGTACACTGCAGAGACTGCTTGTGTCACCCCGTCTTCAGGGATACCATAATCATTGGCAGGGGGCGCACAAACGTGCAGAGAGGTGCTGGAGGCACATGCAATAGAAAAAGCTGGCTCGGGGCACTGCGTCAGCCTGCCTTCGGTTTATCTTCACAAAAAATAGATAGATTTTATAGATGCCTGGTGAGCGACACGCCATAGGTTGTTTCGGCGTTGGTTGGCTTTGTGGTGTTTTCTTTTTTGAGCCGTTTTTTTTTTGCCCGCTGTTTCCAATTTTTTAAAAGAGTGCAAGCCACTTCTTTCTCAAGTGCTGCGATCGTTAAAGTCGGTGGCTGACATGAGGTTTTGCAGGGTATGCGCATGGCCGTTCAACACCCGGAACGCGTTCCACAGGCGTTGTGCCCCGGTCTTCTCGCTAAAGGATGCGCAGTGGTCAAGCCACCGCTTCCTGTAAACCGTCTGCGCATGCGCAGTACCGACAGCAGCGCCACCGCAGTGGCATGACGTAGATAATCATGCTGACAAAAGCCGGGGTGCACAGAACGTGTTGAACACAAACTGCTTCCTTGCAGAAATCGACGTCACGTGACTTCAAGGTCCCATGACGTGGTCACGTAATGTGACAAATTTTCCCGCTGTATGCAAAGGGAAAAGTGACTGTTGTATTACATGGGTTTACTCAACTATATACATCTATGTACAGGACAGAGAGAGGTGGTAGAAAAAGGTCCGTCTTCATCTAGCTCGAAAGCCCTTCTACCTCGAGAGCGCGCGAGTTCAGTGTCTGCTTCATCGTCTTCAGGTATACCCAACATCTCCCTTTGTTAGTTTTTTCTTTTTCCTTTTCTTAGTATCCAAATCAGACTCGGTGGCTTCACTAGTCTTCTTGAGCGCGTGGTGTAGCCAGGTTGTTGTTCTGGTTGAACGTTGAGAGGCTCATCAGTCTGATGTCCGCTGTGTAAGCTTGTATGCGGTAAACCATCCCAAGAAATCTCGTCGCCTTCAATGTTCGCACTTCTGTCAATAATCAGGAACTTAGCATTTCGCTTGACGATGCCATCCTTAGTGGCAACCCAATAAGAGCGCGGCGCGTCGTCCTTCCTGAGAACTGTCCCTTGTTTCTTTAGGTCCGTTATTTACACTTTTTGTGACGGATGAAGCTCTGATAGTTTGATGACACCGTGTCGTCTGTTAAAATAAAACGCTTGCTTTTCTTTTGCTTTGCGCTCAGTCTCCCGCAGTAGGGTAACGTCAGGTACTCTCGGATGAAGCAGTTGTGGTGATACCGGCACCTGGGTCCGCAGCTTCCTGCTAAATAGGAGCTAAGCTGGACTAAATCCACAACTTAGTGGTGTAAAGCGATATGCCAGAAGTGCTCTATAAGGGTCGGCTGACTTCTTTAACTTCATTTTCACAATCTTTACGGCAGCTTCTGCTGCGCCGTTGCTTTGGGGATATTTAGGACTTGATGTGATGTGGCGAAAGCCCCATTCTTTGCTGAACGTCACGAACGCAGATCGAAATTGGGGACCATTGTCTGCTATGACAGTTTCAGGAATGCCATGTCTAACGAATATAGACTTTGCTTTCATAATGGTTGTTTCTGGTCGTTGATCTTCGAAGAGGGCTACTTCAAAGTAGCGAGAGAAATAATCGGTGACAAGAAGATAGTTCTTGCCTTCGACGTAGAAGAGATCCATTGCCACCTTTTGCCAGGGACGATCTGGGAGTGAACTTGGAATGAGCGGTTGGCTTCTGTGCTGCCTCTGCTGTAGGCAGCTTGCACATCTTTCAACCATGTCCGAGATGTCTCTGCTGATGCCAGGCCACCAACACGATTCTTGGGCCCCCTTGAACACTTGACAATGCCTTCGTGGCCATCATGCAGGAACTGTAGTACCGAGGGCCTCAGTGACAGAGGTATAAGGTACCTTGAGTTTCTCATAATGAGGCCATCGTGCAATGTGAGTTCCTCTTTAAACTGCCAGTATGAAAGGCAGTTCTGAGGCACTTGCGATTTACTTTTAGGCCATCCTTCGACAATGTACGTTTTTAAAGCACACATGACAGGATCGCAGTCTTGAGCTGCCAACAGTTGTTCTAAGCCCACAGCTGGAGCCTCTACGTGTCGAATGAGCGCGTGTTCAAATGCTGTAACCTCCTCTGCGATGCAAAGACTGTCTTCACTCTTGAGAGGTTGCCTCGAAAGTGTGTCGGCAACGACAAGGTCCTTTCCCGGGACATGTTCCATCGTGAAGTCATACCGCATCATGCGGAGGCGCATTCGCTGAAGCCTGGGTGTAAGGTCATCCACGGGCTTTCTCGTGAACAGTGGGATGAGAGGCTTGTGATCTGTCTCGATGTGGAAAGTTAGTCCAACGAGATAGTCTTTCAGTTTTTCACAAGCCCAGGTGATCGCGAGGGCTTCCTTTTCTATCTGTGAATATCCTTTTTCTGTGTCAGTTAAGGATTTTGAAACATAGGCGACAGCCCGGAGGGTGTCATTTTCCTGGCGCTGCATGAGTACGGCTCCGATGCCGTAGCTGGAGGCGTCGGCAGATAATATTGTGGCCTTTGTTGGGGAGTATAGGGCCAGGACCGGTCGAGATGTCAGACTTGATTTCACCCTCTCAAACGCTTGCTGTTGTGGCGTGTCCCAAACAAAATCAACATTCTTATGAAGAAGCTCTCGCAGGGGTTGAAGTACGTCTGCCAGGTTAGGTATGAATCTTGCTATAAAGTTAACCATACCGAGAAACCTTTTGAGTTCTGTCGTGTTCTCAGGAGGAAGCATGTCTAAGATACTGGATATTTTTTCCTTGTCTGAGCTAACACCCGTCTGGTCGATTACGTGTCCCAAAAACTGGATTTGTTCTTGACCGAACACGCATTTTTTTTTACATTTAGAGTAATCCCATTTTCTTCCAGTCTTGTGAGAACTCTTCGAAGACGAATGTCGTGTTCAGTTCGTGTGTTGGCCCAAATCAGGACATCGTCGATATGACACGTGACCCCTTCTAACCCTTCAAGAATTCGATGCATCATCCTCTGAAATATCTCTGGTGCGCATGAGATACCGAACGGAAGGCGATTGAATTTGTACCGACCGAAGGGTGTAATGAAAGTTGTAAGCAACGTTGACTTGGGATGCAACTTGATTTGATAGAAACCAGAGTAGGCATCGAGGTGAGAAAATATTTCTCGCTTGTCCCAGAGTTGCTAGAAGTGGTTCTACACTCGGGATTGGGTGGTACTCCCTTAAAACACTTTTATTGAGTGATGTGTAGTCTACGCAAATGCGGACGTCGCCATTCTTCTTAGGAACCACCACTATAGGGGAGCACCAGTCTGTTGGTTCTTGAACTTTAGTAATTACCCCTTCTTTTTTCATGTTCTGAAGTTGTCGTTCTACTGCTTTTTGAAGTGGTACTGGTATGCGACGAGGCGACGAAAGGGCCACGGGATACGCATCAGACTTAAGCTTTATTTCGCACGTATAAGCGGCTTCCCCCAGACCCTTAAAAAGCGAGGGATATTCCTTGGTTGGATCAAGCGCTTGTGGAATTGACACCTCATTTACTCGCTGGAGGATGTTGAGAGCTTGTATAAGGTCCAAACCGAGAAGTGATTCGCTGACGTTTTTCGTGACATAGAACATGCCCGTCACATGGGAGTCCTTGAAAGTGACTGGTGCTCGGAGCACCCCAAGAACCTGAAGGCGTTCTTTAGTTGGTCCGAGAAGAACCTTGTCAGGCTGTTGAAGACCAACCTTGGCTTGTAGTTTGGAAAGTATGTGTTCTGGTACGACAGAGACGTCGGCACCAGTGTCCAACCGAAAATTTACATCTTCGCCCCCGACGCGGAGCATGACTCGCCAAGGTACAAGTTTACTCGGGGACACCACAGTTCCTGTAAAGCAGAAGTCTTCGCCACTCTTCTCGGGAAGTGTTGCAGGCTCTGAGATCTGATGCAGGAAACGTGACTTGGCTTTGCAGACAGTGGCAAAGTGGCCCTGCTTTCTGCATCTGTGGCACTTGTTTTTCGACGCTGGACATTCTTTCCGTGGGTGAACAGCGTTGCCACCGCACCAGTAGCAAGATTGATACTCTTTGGTAGATGAGTTCTGCTTCTCTGCTGGTGTCGTTTGCCTCCTGAACCTTTTGAGGTGATCGACTTGAACCTGAGCAGATGGTGTGGCTTCCTCTTGTCTGAGGGCGTCTTGTTGTCTGCCGACAATTTCAGTTTGTTTTGCAAGGAGTATTGCCCTTTCGAGTGTTAACTCACTTTCTAATTGAAGCTTTGTGGACAGCCGTTTATCGCGAACGCCGACGACAATACGGTCGCGAATAAGCTCGTCGCTGAGCTGGCCATACTCACACGTCTTGCTCAATGTGTAGAGTGCAGTAATAAAGTCCGCGACATTTTCGCCGTCTTTTTGAACACGACCGTTGAACATCGCGCGCTCGTAAACGATGCTTTTCTTGACAATGAAGTGAGCCTCAAAAGCCTTGATGACAGACACGTAGTTGTCGGCTTCAGAGGTTGGGATATTGAGCGTCGCATAGATTTCTTCTGCTGCCGGCCCCATCAGGTAAATAAGAGAGTTTACCTGATCAGCCTGTGGCTTGAGATGTAATCCTGGACGCTGAGCGAAACCTGTCCCAGCGGCGTTTCCAGGTCATCCATTGTTCTGGTTGAAACGTGAATGGTTCAGGCGCGCTGAGTTGATATGGCATTGCAGGGGCTGCTTGCACCGATGAGGCTGCTTGCTCTCGTATTCATCCTAAGAATTAGGGCAATCGGGTCGTCCAAGGCTCTTCTCCGAGGCGGCTGCTCACTTACGGTAACGATAATAGTTGATCGAGTTCCACAACTTCTGACACCATGTTGTGTTACATGGGTTTACTCAACTATATACATCTATGTACAGGTCAGAGAGAGGTGGTAGAAAAAGGTCCGTCTTCATCTAGCTCGAAAGCCCTTCTATCTCGAGAGCGCGCACGAGTTCAGTGTCTGCTTCATCGTCTTCAGGTATACCCAACAGTGACATCACGTGACTTGAGGTCACGAGATGGCAATCCCTCCAAGATTTAGCGGGAAAATGGTTGTCACACCACTTGAGGCCCCGTGACGATCATCTGTCTTCTGTTTCTGAAGCTAATTTTAGCGGGAAAATTGATGTCACGTGACATATATTCCACCACTAAATTTAGCGGGGACATTGACTTGACGCTCCTTAATGACGGTCCTTCGTAAGGGTTATTTATGTTGGTTTTCTCATGGGGGGGGGGGGGAATTAGACTGATAAAAATGTTACAAAAAATCATTCTGAAAGAAGACCTATATACGTAATCATGAAAGTAGCAAGACGATTGCACACTACCAAGTGTGGAATCTCGGAAGTGGCCGGTTTTCGTCAGGGGTATTCAAGACGCTTTTGCAGCTGCTTTTCTGTTCAAAACGTCAGTGAAAGAGCTTTCTGCAATATATCTTATTCTTAATTCCTACTTCGCCATGTGCACTCTACAGCTGTCTGTGCTACGGAAGCATTTAACACAGATGCGTTTGTTGTTAAGCATTTCAGCGCAAAAGACCCACGCATTTCAACACGCGTACACGCTAATTGCTCCACAAGCAAGCAATAGAATCGCTCGTAATAAAAAAAGTACAAAGACCGAAATAATAATATATTTTTTGGAAGAAAAATACACTTACCCCAAGATTAATGCCTTTACGATTTCTATCCAACAGCTGGCATATCGGTTCTTCGTCCACTAGTCATGCTAGAGTAATCGGCCATATCGAGGTCATAATACTGGCCAGTAGTGCACTTATGTTTTGATGCTCAGACGAATAGTAACTGAGAAGATTCCAGTGATTTATCAGAAAATATTATTATACATTCTTTGTTTATTTGACGCATCTTGAAGCTTGAATTTCCTCAGTTGTGCGTTCGTGTTTGCATCCCAGCGTAAGCACACTACTCGTAGGTATTATGGCCTTCATATGATTAATTACGCCGATACTGACTGACATGCCGGCTAGTGAATAGAGAAAAAAAGCTATAATTCTTACGAGAGTAAAGTTTTGCAAGAGACCTATATAATACTGACACGCGCATGACATAAATTAATTTTTAGTAGTGGGGATGCATAAAAAATAGTAAATTATCTGGTAATATTTTGTATAAGCCTCTTCAACACTTTGCACAATCTTAAAATTAACCAAATAAAAACGGGTGTTTCGAAAGCTCGTTCCCGAATGTGCTAGATTTTTTAAAACAGTTGTTTATTCAAGTGCTTGTAACGCTTTCTGTCTCTTATACATATAATATTAAAATTAGACTCAGCAATAACATAAAAACTCTTAGCTTGTTGGAGATATCGAGATTAAATATGTTGAATAGGTCACACATACGTAAGAGCTCAAACTTTGATAGAAATCGTCAAACATATATTAATATATAACAAATTTTTAGATTAGTTGACGTTAAGAAAAAACTCCACATTAATAATTTCACACACACAAAATCAGTGAAGAAATGGCAAGCGATGAAATATATGCGACCACCGGCAAGCGAGAGAAATTCTTGAAAACATAAAATCCTCCGAATTCGCTTTCTCAAAACCGTACATAAGTTGAGATAAAAACATTCAGCTGTTTTCTCTACGATGTTGTTTTCGATCACGAACAATCCTCTAACGCCTGAAAAAATATGTGCTCCTAATAAAATTATGCCTGGTAAACTATCGTCGCGAGACCGAATTACTCGAACTGCAAAAAAACAACCGTTGCATCTCTCGTAAGTGCGACGGTTTTTGTGTGATGTACAGATACCTCGGCTTTATTGCCGAAACCACAGTTGGCGCCCAGCACGCGAGCTAGATTCTATGAAAAGCGTGCTGAATGGAGCTTCAGATGCGTTAGCGTCTGGCCTAGTCGTTTTTTTTTCTCTTTCTTCTTCTTTTTGGGTTCGAGCGAAAGTTGCAAGCACGCATCACATAGAAGGGCGGGATTACTGCACGCTCGTGTGCTCCTACAGCAGGAACACGTCAGAAAGTTAGGAGCTCATGCGTGTTAAGCCTAGGCTCCACCTCAGCTGGAGAGAGGGATGAACCGGACAAGGTTTCTAGAAAAGAATCCCGTGGTCTTCTACACGTGTGTGCCAAGCCGAAAAATTCCTGGTTCTGGACGAAGAGTCTGAGTGACGGCTACTACGGGAGGAAATCCACAATGCGGAAGTCATCGTGGTTAACGTGCCGGTGATCTCCGCAGCTTCTGATGCACCCGACGCTGGTTGGGATCCTGCTGGTGCTCGGGTACTACTGCCTCCAGGAGTACGTTGCCAGCGGTGCTTTGGAAGAGTTTAAGGATGGGCGGCTGTCTTCAGGAGAACTCAAGATGGCCAGCGACATCCGGTCCAGGCTGGGCAACGGGTCTGCCTGGAAGAAGACCCACCAGGACCTGTACGTGTGCGCGGCGTACCTGGACGACAGGACCAGGCCGCCGCTGGTTCGCTTCGTGGGTGTCGCCAATGCGTCGGGTCACGGCCACAGTGCCAGGCGGAGGTTCTACCCGTCTTTCGAGTGCGTCTTCGCTTACAGGTGAGGCGCCGCGTATACCGCGTGCAAGTCAACGTTGAGAACTCGAGGTGATGGCACTTTTCTTTCGTCGCGCCGCAGGTGGTGCCGCTGACTGCGGAACAGTGAACTAGACAGCCTGATTTGAAAGAGGAAGCGAGTGAAGCCACGAAGAGTGTTTTCACTTTCATGGCGAATCCCTCCTCTGCTGCAGATTGGGTACATATATGTGCGCACGCGTGCGCTGTCTCGCTGGTTTTAACTCGTTAAAATTGCGCCAGTTGTCGGCTACGTTTCCGAAGAGCAGCAAACCATCGGGCGGGCGAAGCCCCTCCATGGCCAGACGAAAGCAAAGACCATTATGACGAGCAGCGGAACCAGTAACCTTCATATTTTTCTTTTACTAGTATATGTACAGTGTACTCAACTGTTGAATATAACGCGGGAGCGGTGGCCAGAGAGACTACATGCGTCATCTACCCGCTCGCTCACTATGGCAGCTTATGCCGCTGTTATTTTCTGGAGTTACACTCCCAGCTCCGAAACAATCACCAATAAATGACTCGGCCAAAAAAAAAAAGTCGCTTTTTGATTTTTGGTTTTTGCTGTTTAAAGAAGGTGGCCTTTATCAGAGAAACTGCAAGATCAGTTGGACTGCTTTTGACTCGGACACATTGAAAGTAGTTCGAGTTTCATTATTGCTGTGGACAAAAATTGCCCCTCCCCCCCCTTCCCCTTGCGCCTCTTGGAAGTTTCGTGGTTTTCTTTGCGGCTCTTAGGCCGGGTCAGCCTTGCCACCCCTAATATAGAGTATTTGCAAACGCGGCCCATAAAGTACTTGATCCCGATCGAGCGGTTGTAAACGCTCTTAAATCCAGGCTCTCTACGGTGAGCATGCGCAGATGTTCGCGCTTCTAAAAAACGGGGTTTCTGCTCATGCGCAGTGCCCGCAATTTCTGTTTGCGGATGTGATTTGCTTTATGAACAAATAGTTAGCGCATTACAGAGGAACCGAAAGTTACCGGCGCGTTTTCACTCTTTCTCTGTGATCCACTTTGAAGACGTGCCAGCATAACCTGCTGATTGGCCGCGATGTGTATCTGCAGGGTGTTTCAGAAAACGTAGTCCCAATCACTCCTGCAACGACTCAGCATCGCACAGAAAAAGAGGTTGATGTTGTATTGGTGTCTGCCGAAGAACCCATTTGAAAAAAAAAATAACGTTTAGAAAAAGGTGGATGACTTATAGCGAAGCTATTTAGGACACGACACAGGCGTGACACATAACTTTGAACAAAGGTACGAACACATTTATTGTCTTGATCTGGAGAGCGGAAGGGAAGGAAACTAGGCACGCAAGCGGGGCGTGGAACGACGACAAAGAGAGGGCGGTGCGAGAGTAGACATGGTCGACGCGGGTTGCACCGCAGCCAATCTTCGAGAAACCTTTATTATCTACCTGAGAGTGTACTGATCTTGGAAATGGTGCCTATTGATAACTAATCTACTGAAAATGCATGTCCAAGTGATGAGACGTATAAGCTTTCGCACAGAAAGAAGTGATTTTGCATCAAATTCGGGACCTGAGTTTTTCTTGACGCACATGAGAAAATCCACGGAACCCTAGCCATAAACAGCTTCGCTGTAAAAATAGTTTTCTTGTTTTGTATTTTTGGAAAGTAACTTTTATTTGTTCATTTCAAGGCCATAGTTTCAATTAGAAACTTACTGGGCATCATCAATAACCCCTATATCAACACGTTTTAGACAAATATAAAGCATGCTGAGCATTTTACCATATTTTCAAAACCCTTCAATTCCGGCTCCTTATCCAAGCGCATCTTGGCGGCAACTGTCTCTAAACTGGTCAAATACGAAGTTGGGGCCGAAGTTCACGAAGCGCACCGATTGGACTATAATGACGATGACATCGCGCTTTTGTCGCCGGCGTCCAATCGGCGCTCTCCGCCAACTTTCGGCTCCAGCTTTGTGTTTGACGAGTTTAGGGCCCCTGGCGTCCGACGGCCGAAGCGCGGAACCAAGGCCGGATACTTCGCCAGTCTCGCCCGCCCGCCCGGCTCCCTTCCCTATTTCGTAAAAAAAACAAAGAAGTGTAACGCGCGCGCGGCCAGGTGATAAGGAAGTTTCGCTGTTTGAAAGAGCATAACATTGAAAGATAAGGGAGGCGGGCGGCCGCAGTCTGATTGGCTGGGGAGCTATAGTTGGGTTCTCGATCTGTCGGTGACATGCAGAGTTGCAATGCAGAAGGCAAAGGCCGTGCCGCTAGGCACGGGTAGGCTGGCCCAACCAAGTATCTCTGCATGCAGCACATCTTTGTTTTCCCTCTTGCGTCTTTTGGGAAGCAAGGTATTTTATATTCGTTTGAAGCTCGGACCTGACTCGAAAAGAAAGGTGTTAAATAAAGGAGCCGCTCGCAGTTATTTCGTTGTCTGTTTTATGGAACTATCTAAATTAATGCGCTCCGAGCTCCGATTGGCTCCGGTTGAAAGGGTAGTGGGTATACCTCGATGCTACCTACTTCGAGGTCAACCCACTATCCTTCTAATCGGAGCCAACCAGAGCTCCACGTTCTGACGTCACTGCAACCTCCGCGCAAGAAGCGGACAAACTTGCACTCCGCACTGGTAAGTAGCACGCCCATGTAGGCGTTCGGTAAAGCACTTTTAAAAGTCGATGGGTGCATACTGCACCCAGATGCACTCGGAACACCAACCCTTGGTTTTCCTTCGAGCAGATGAAACACTCAGGAAGGGCCGTTGGGCCCACGCTCCAGCGGCCATGCGATCTCAGTGGCGAGAAGAGTTTGCGCTGTTTGTCTTTCCATGACCATGAAAGGAGCGGTGCAGCGATATTCAATTGAAATGTTTTTCACTTTACACGAGCTTACTGGCACTAGTGGGACTCAAGGGTACTCGCACGCAACGCTACTGACCAAAAAACTCCTTTGTTGCAAGCGAGCGTTTTCATTCAATCTCTCCTTCGCAAAACTTGATGACGTAGCTGGGCGGTCGCAGTACCGCATGCAGTGACGATATTTGAATGCGGCTCATAGATTGGACCCGAGAATTGTGTAGGCGCTCGATTTTTTGCTCGCGGTGATCGATAGCTCGAGAAACGTTAGGGTAGTGGCCCGTGTCCAATCGCTGCAATGACCACAGTAGCCTAACCCAGAGGCCGAACCATAACGTTGCCTGGACCTCAACGCGTGACCTGCGCCTCGCCAACCCCAGCGCGTGTCTATGATCAACATTGGCGGCATATAATCGGTCGCAGATCACGTGGCCGCTTGTTCTGGCTGAGGTTGAGGGAATGAACGCAGCTCGTTTTTCTTTCATTTTTTTTTCTGCGACTTCAATTGCGTGTGGTGAAAACCGAACGGGTGTTTCACAGGTCATTAACGTCAGGGATTCGTTCTAACTTCTAAGCGGTATTTTCGTAAAATACAAAAATCGTTGCATCGCCCCTTTAAAGTGAGGCTGCTGTTCGTCCTTCTTATTGGCTAGACTAAAGTCAGATCAAAAATCAGAGTCCCTGCTTTGATCATTGCTCTAGCGATAACATATATATCACATTAATTGCGGAAGAACGTCGATTGCAAAAAAAACCAGCTTACCCTCAACTTCATCTCTGACACATAATGTTTTCATCAAATATATATATATTTTTAGTGTGCAAAAAAAAAATCGACTCAGAACGTTATAGCCAGCTATGACTTCCATGAAAATTCTGACTTCTACGCATGATGTAACTTACATCTGCTCAGGATCCAGAGTTGCCTGGAGACAGCCACTCAACTCGGGCTTTTGTTCCGCGTCGACTTTTTAGTGTAAAGTGGCGCAAGAACAACGCCGCCGCACCTGAAGATCGAGATCCAAACCAGACGTCTGACACATGTGACATTTTTATTGGTGATTTACACATTCCCGAATGCTGCGCAGGAACAACACTACATTGGAGACCTCTCAAGCGTCCTGGAACGTTCTGGGCGAACTCGGCAACGAGAACATGGAGTCCGTCCTGGTGACCTGTCCCCTGCAAGGCATCGAGCCGCTGCCCGACCTGACGTCGCTCGTCTACTACAACAGCCGACCCGGTCGTCTATTTCACCCTGCGTCGCCTGCGCTGGAACGTGCGCAAGGTGCCTTTCTCTGTCGGACTTTGCGTGTCGCCTTCACGCGCCACCTGGAGTGACGTCCGTGCCGTCGCCGAGTTTGTGGCTTACTACGGCGTTCTTGGAGTCCGGCAGTTCAACTTCTACGTGTACGCGGCCACGCCCGAAGTGCTCGACTTCTTGCTGGACTTGAAGAACCGTCTCCACCTCAACATTTCCTTTAGGTAGGTTGTCTCTTACCCACTGGGTGCAACTTTTCGCGACAATAGAGTAAATGTTTCACATTCGTATTAATTCGGGAAGTTTTCTGTTCCGGCTGCTCTTCGAGCGTATCTACGTGTGTATCAGCACGTACGATTGTAAGCTTTCGTTGAAGATACCGTGGGACGCATACTGTAATGTGCTTGCACAGATCGTCGGGTGATCATAAGACTGGTCTAAACAATGGAGTTGGGTGCTTCAATAGACCGATCTCACCTAAAGTCACTGGATCCTGGAAAAGTAGCGCCATTGCCTTCCCCGCCGGCGAGCTGGGCAAAAACATATTCTAACATACAGACGACCAAAACCTCGCAAGGTGATTGGCTGATCGGCGTCCGTTGCCATGGCAATCGCCATTTCGGCCCCTTCATATCTCCGAAGCTTCGAGAAGGCCGTTCTAAACCAGTCGCATCAAGACCTCCCACATGACATCTCCTGCAAAATACGACTATTCGCCGATGACTGCGTCATCTATAACACCATCTCAACAGACACTGATAATCTTTTGCTTCAAAATGATCTCATAAAAATTAACGACTTGTGCGGAAAATGGCTCATGTCGCTTAACAAATCTCAAGTGTAAGCTAATCCATTTTACCCGCAAGAAAACTCATTTACCCTTTCATTATACTCTAGACAAAAACGTGATCGAATCAGTTTCAATGTATAAATATCTTGGCCTTAGACTAACGCCTGACCTCTCATGGAGACCTCACATCGAAGCCGTTTCTGCAGAGGCTTCCCAGACCCTCGGATTCATCAGACGTAATCTGCGAGACGCCCCTCCCCAAGTCCGAAAGTTGGCATATGAAACTTATGTAAGGCCAAAACTAGAATATGCATCTGCAATCTGGAGTCCTCATCAAGTCTATCTAATCAATCACCTGAAACCGAGCCCCCGATTTATCTTATCATCGTATGACCACTTCACTAGTGTCTCTTCTCTAAAAAAGTCAACTCGGGCTCATACCCTTACTCATTCGAAGGAAACTCTCCCGTTTATGCCTTCTTCATAAAATTTATTATCATTTCCCAGAACTAAAGAACGCCCTGCACTCACTCCCCGATAGAATATCCTCCCGCCTAAACAACTCTTGCGCAATAAAACGTATTTCTGGTAAAACTAACTCATTCAACGAATCATTCCTCCCATATGCCATCACACAGTGGAACCAGTTGCCATCCTCCATCGTCAGCACCTCTGATGGAACAGTGTTTTACGATAATTTACTAGCCCATTATGTATAATTTTTCATGTTCTTGTTTATAGTTACTGTTATTGTTCTACTGCTGCGTCTGCTATTGTATTCTTCGTTTTACTGCCCCCCCCCCCCTTATGTAATGCCCTGAATAAATGAAACGAAATGAAAATCGCAATGGAGCATCATATCGTACTGAAGGCGTTCCTCGCCAATATAAACGTCTTTGGCACTATGTATGCAATCAAACCAACAAGCATGCCCATCTCCACGGATCTCTTACAATGATATCTGTTCTTCTTGCGTATTTCAAGAGAATTAAACTATTTTTCAATGCCTCCAAACACCGACACCCCATGTGGTGGCGGTACGAAGATGTACGCTTGTTTCGCCGTGTGTGTGGATAACAAAATATCCGTATACAATGAACGTCTCTATTCGCGACTCCAACTGTCTATAGCCGGTGCCATTCGTTTTTCAAAATGGCGGGTATAGTGAGGAGTCGGAGATGCGTGCTGGTATGCCTGTTGCTGAGCCCTGTCTGTGTGCTGGCTTCACTGAGAGACACAAATTGTTTCCCGCCTATACGAGGATGCTAAGGTGTTATGCGCGAAGGTCACCTTTGTACCCTTGATACAAAAATGATGTTTGGCGTAATATTTACGCCGGGAGGCACTTTTAATTCAGGAACGAAACCGAAACTAACTTCTATTTTGGATTTAATTTCCAGATATAGGTAGTTAATTTCGATTTCCCTCCTCATTCAAGATGTGCCTCGCAGCGTAATTATTGCGCTAACGAAATTGTTCGCGGAAACTTTATTTTGTAGCAACCAGGAACTTAAATATATTTTGGAGAGTTCAGTGAATCGTTAAAGACAGGGTCTTTCATACACCTTAAAGTATGGTAACAGGATATGGTATTTGTTCAAAAATTCAGCACTGATATTTGTGTGTTCTAGCTTGCTGCCTTTTCTCACTCAGATAATTGTCATGTGAAACAATGAACTGCGGGCCGTTTTATCGGTTTTGGGGCATTTAAATGATTAATTGCTTTAGCAATATTGCCAGCACTAGAATAACAGCATAAATCGAAATTTTATCAAATATCGCCACGGGTGATGAGCTTATATGTTCACAAAAACTGTAAATAAAAAAAACGCTGTTCTTGAAAACTCCCAAAATGGAATCCGAGTTCGACAACAGAAGTGTGTTTTTATCGCAACACGTGACGCATATGACTACATATATTACATCCAGTGTTTTTGGCGATGTCAGTTTTTTATATGCTAAAAAGAAAACAAAATAAGACCTTTTTGTAAAGACTTATTAATAATAATGTATGTGTATTAATGTATGTATTATAATGTAAGTATAATTAATGTATGTATATTAATAATTTAGACTTATTAATAATAATGTAATAATGTATTAGTAATAATAAAATTAAGATTTTATAAGAGTTTTTTAAGCTCTAATTTGTTGCTTATTATCTAATTTCAAACGCGCGAAGAACTATGGCAATCCAAGGTTGGGAAATCATCATCACTGGTGCTAAATGCAGCATTTTACAGCGGAGCTGTTAAGAGCTAGTTTCCCCAGGATCGTGTTCGCCAGCAAACAAATGATGACACAAAACTCTGGACAGCTACCGGCATCTATGAGCGACTGGTGACAACCAGACAACCGTCTTGCCGGTTGTCTGGTTGCCGCCGTCAGTCATAGATGGCGCAACCTTTCCAGCCTTTCCACTCTGGCTTGCCGACTTGCGGTCGGCCGTTACTTCAATCCCACCATAGTACAGCTTCGCTGGTCTTCCTTCTTCACCAAAGTGGAAAGGCTAAAAGTTTTTCATTAAATAAAAATAGTCTAAAACTAACTAGAACATTCCAGCTAGTTTGAGAAATTCACGCCAAATTATATAAATTGTGGGTAAAGCATATAGTGCTATCAAAGTCGCGACTTTTGACAATCAGCAAGACTTCAAAATTCGCCGCCAATCCTTCCGGACCAGATGCCCTAGAAATAAAAAAACTGATTCCGTTTTTTTTTTCTTCTTAATTACAAAACGATTGAAAGCATTTATTTTCTTTAATTTTACGCGCCGCCGTTTTGTCAATCTCAGCCTTTCCAGATTGAAGGTGCGCACACTCGCTTGCACGTCTCCTCATTGCAGTACGTTGCATTGGCTTTGGAAAACCGGTGAAACAGTAGTGAGTTTTAGCATTGCTTATGCGAGCGAGTGCAAGCACTTCGTGTTTGCGTTAGCGTTGCGTGTTCTACAGTGCGAGTGCACGGAGCCTAAAATTGCCGTCTTGGATTGGCGCATGGCAGCGACGCACCTGTGCAGTGTGGAACACGCAACTCTAACGCAAACGAACAGCACTTCCGTTTGTTTCTATACACAATACTGAAACTCTCTAGTAAGGTACGATCACATACCGCTTCCAGCACTAAATTGGGACAGTGAAGAGTGTTGTTTGTATTCAGCAATGATTGTTAGCGAGCCATGGTCGCGAACAGTTCCGCCGTGCCCGCTGAGCCGGAGAACCGGGGGACCCTCAATAGAGCGCTTCCCGCTTCCGCCGCGAGAGGGCGAGCAACGAGCACGGCGACGCGAAATAATGCTGCTCGTCACCTGCGAATTTTAGATTGGCTGGTTAAGGATCAGTGGCGTAGCCGAATTTTTTCGGGGGGTTGAGGACTGTGTCGACTATGGCAGAAGAAGAGGGCAACATGGCTGCAGCATAAGTAAGGTAGCGGAAGGGAGCGGGCGAGTAATCCAGGCCGCACCATACGGGGACGCTTGGCGGCTACATATCCTCAAGGATTATAGTGGATTTTAATCTCACATCAAGCGTTCGGCGCATGCGTTCATGCCGCCATAAATTTAGTTTCGGGAGGCAGGCGGCCGTGCGTGAGATGGCTCGTGCCGTCTCATGCTCTGTACGCGCCGGGCTCCAGCGAGGTGGTTGCAAGTGCACGTTGTGGCAGAGATGGTGTATAGCCGAACTTGCTGGTGAGATCGGTCTATTCAGAGCAACTGAAACGGCAACAACAAAGTCACCCCAAGAGGAACAATAAGCACCCTAGACACAACTCTGTGAACGCCTAGCAGTTCTGTAGAGATGCTCCAACAGGAACGAAACGGGTCGGCCACTAACGGGGAGTTCGTATAAAAAAAAGAAAACTGTTTTTTTTATTTAAGTTTTACGACTTGAATCCTGCATCTGTTTAACAAAAACGTTCCTCGCAGATGTTGATTCATTTGCTTTAGTCCCTCCTTAGCTCCTTCCCCATCAGACTGTGAAATGCATGCCAATATAGAACGCAGCCAACAAGTCACCCTTCCTTTCTACATTGTAAGACTGATCATTCTTATCATTTTGCATTTTGTTTTATTAACACAGCATATGTCGAAAGGGGTGGATTTTATACGAAAAACGTTACACGCTATAGTGTAGTGCGTTACATGCAGCCCAATTATAAAGCATACATAGCCAGCAAGCCAAGCATTGTCATACAAAGCATATATAGAAGACATACTTAGTCGTGAGTAATCGTGCTTACATATAAATATGTAGGATTAATCGCAATTAGCGAGATTTTCCAAGCGACGCAGCGGGAATAAAGTCCCGGACATGTGCAATAAGCAGCCCGACGCCTTTTTTAGAGCGCAGCTCTTAGGCGCCCGTTTCCGGCTTGAGCGGCATCGCCGTCGCCGTCGGCGTCGTTGTCGGCGTAACCGCAAGGTCGCGTGACCCGCAAGTCACGTGACCCACCAGGTCACGTGACCCCCAGATCACGTGACCCCCAGGTCAATGTGACTCCCTTGAGGTCACGTGACTTACCTGAGATCACGTGACTCCGGCAGAGTCCACGTGACTCCCTGCAGGTCATGGTGACTCCCTTCGAGGTCACGTGGCTCCCTGAGGTGACGTGACCCCCCAGGCCACGTGACCCCCCCCGAGGTCACGTGACCCCCAGGTCATGTGACCCCCCAAAGGACGTTGAAGAATGAGGGGAGAAGGAGGGGGGAGGAGGGAGTATACCCTCCCCGAGTACCCTTCCACTCCTCCTCCTCAAGAGCTGCGCTCCAATTCCGGCGTTACAGGAAGTTGTTTTCTTTTTTGATGTAATAAAGAAAAAAAAGCGTTTTTATTTGTTTTTTAGCCACGAGGACGGGGCAGTGGGAACGCAAACAGAGTATATATATGATTCAAGAATCCATGCAGTAGCCTGAGTGACCAACGTTGCTCAAAGCAGCCCCCGAATGCTCCTCCGTTACTCCCCACAGGATATCCCGACGTCATGGGTCCTGAATAAATATAAAATTATCTCGGACATTTTGATACATCAGGAGAGCAGATGTGTCGTGCGTGCAACGCATCGGGCTACCCATAGCTCCCCGTAACCAAGCATAACAGTTCATAACGCGCGCATAATGCACGCACGACACATATTCCGTGTTCACCTGGTTTCTTAGAATGATCAAGACAAGTTTAATTTTTTTAAACTACAATTTGAAGAATGACATTAGTCAACTCTATTTTAACTTGTTTTTATTTAGCGTAAAAATTCCAAATACGACTGAAAAAAAAAACACTGTTTGCCTACATGGCGGCGTCATGGAGGTTGGAACCCCAGCTGAACCATCTCCTTTACCCTTACCTCCGGCCGCGGTACATCAGCTTATATTTGTGACGTCAATTTGGTTTTGACGTCACCAAGGCATGCACAGGACGTAATCTTTGCAACTTTTGTCTATGACGTCACCAACTGATATTTACTGAGATCATGCCGTGGCGGTGACGCATGGTTGTCGAGCAAAGCATGCGCAAATGCGTCGCTCTTCGAAAAGTTCGTTTCTGTGCACGCGCATTGCAGGCAGCTTTTACGGCAAGACGCGCTTGTATTTTTAAAATCAACAAGTTTGTCTCGTTTTTCCCAGAATCTGGAGAGGCCTGCCCACGTCCAGAATTTCAGAGGTGGCAGACGGTGCGTTCATCAACGACTGCATCTTGCGCTACGTGCCGACGTCGACCGAGTACGTGCTGACGGCCTCCCTGAACGAGTTCGTGTCCCTTCGCCAAGTGGCCACCTTTCAGGATTTGCTGGCCTCGGCACCCGAGGCGACCGCCCTGACGTTCCTCAGCTACCCGTTCTACGGCCAACGTCCGTCGGCGACCGAGATGATCACGCAGACCAACGTGCTGCGGAGCTCTCTGGTCGAGCCTCCAGGACTTACGTCCAGAGTCCTGGTCAAGGCGCGTCTGGTCATGGAGGCCGGCTCCCACGTCGCCTTCAGCTTGCACGATGTGAGTCGCTAAATCCGTATAGCCCCAGGGCAGTGGACAGGGGGCGCCTCGTCGGCTAAAGTAACTAAATATGGCGGAACCAGAGTATCGCCTTTCTTTTCTTTTCGCCGCCAACTACTTATTAGCGGGGAAGTGGTGACATGCGTCGGAAGTCCGAAGTAATATACTGCAAGTATACTACTTCTAACTTTTACAATGGATACATACACATAGACTTTAAACCGAACCAAAAGACAGCCTGTGTGCATACCCGATTAAAAAACCAAGGCCAAGGATGGCGGCCACAAGAACCAACTATGGCTGACAAACGCCACTTTTCAATCAACTAAAACTGTAAATAGAACTAATTCGGACATTGACTTTCATAAAATGTTTTCTAGTCTTAAAAATGATTGTAGAAGGTTCCTGGTTATAGTTGTGAAATTGGATTTTTATGTTGACCGATGTACTGCACCAAGAACATAGTAACTATATATGGACAATTTCAAAGAAATAAGTTTCCATCGTATATTCATCTGAAGGTGTTGCTATTAGTCACATGGTGTCGGAGGTACATGCTATGATTTTATTTTAGATCTTGGCTTTTGTTTTGCTTTTAGTTGTAACACGACTAAAATTTGCCGACGTTCATTTGTACTTATCTTTTACCGCATGGGTGTGCTGTTGTTTACTTTTCCTTTTCGCTTTTTTGTGGAAGTGTCGTGTGGCGTTTTGTTGAATTGTAGATGCTTTGTTATCATGCAAATATCTTGAGTTGTAGAACTTTAGGGGCAAATGCTTTATCTCTGCCTCCTACTAAAAAAACCCGCAAAAAAAGAAAAAAGAAAACAGTTTAACACGTTTGCGGGGAAGCGACCTTACGGAGCGCCGGGTTGGGGGAGCGATATATATTTCGTATTGCGTTCATTACACCAATGTAGGATAATCAGGAAGCTTCTCGAGCCTTCGGACGATGTGTTTGCCAGATAGATATATGTAATGACGTTCTTTTTTAACGCGATCGGAGTTTCGAAGTGCCTGTGAACGAGCACGTGTATCAGAAGGTGTCGAGAATTAATGTGGCTTCACTCCATATATTCCCTTCTTAACTCCCGTTTTAGGCGCAGCGCCACTTGTTCGACCCCGAAGAGGCGTGCTTACATCGTTACGGCCTGGTCGTGAACACAAGGTCCACATCGACGGAAGTCGAGAACATGGAGTTGGACAGTCACATGCGCAAGTTGGGGCCGAAGCTGTACAGTTCGCCCGTCTGGCAATTTTGGCTGAATAGGCAGCAACCGAGGCCCACTCCGACTGAGTCTGCTGGGCGGCCGGCGATGACGAACCGCTTTGATGACCCCGTCTGTCTTTCCAGACTAGAGCCAACGCCCGATGTAGATAGCAAAGCCACAGTGCTGAACCATAGCCTCCTTTATACTGACAAAGCCTGGCAGATCGCCACGAGAAGCGGCCGCCAAAATGGAAAAGGTGGAGCGGCGGACAACGGATGAGAGGAGAGCCACGTGACTGGCGCCCCGCCGCGGCGAGACGCCGAAACACACTTCTCCCGAGCGAACAAGCGTGGTTCGGGTCCTCGCCGCTGCGAAAGCTGTGCGCTGACGTCCAGATTTTCCGAGAAATGGCTCTTTGATTCCCTGTGCTACCAGCTCCTCGTGCTCCGAATCTGCGACCGGGTACTCTATGGCTCCGTCGTCAAACTGCCAGGCTTTGTGAGTATAGAGGAGGCCATGGGTGAACTTTCGGCGTCATCCAAAGACAGATTGGACACGAGTACTGCGTCAGCGTTCGAACACGAGTCCCAGCCGAAGGCTGCCGAAGCACTCGTGCGCAGCCTCTGTCCCGCGCTAGCCTTCTTTAGGCGACGCCAAAAAAAGAAAAGAAAATCAGTACTGTGGATTTGTTATTCAGAGGCCCTAGACTCGTCAAACGGAAGGTCGGGGCCGAAGTTTACGAAACACGCCAATTGTACTTTTTATTTATTTTTTTTCGCCGAGTTCCGATCGACGCGTTTCGCAAACTTTCGGCTCCAACTTTCTGTTTGACGAGTCCAGCAGAGCCGGTGCTTCTCAAACGCACTTGCACTATGGTGCCTGGAACGCGTCTCCGGCTGGTGTGTTTAGCGTCTTATCCCGCTCACGCATCGAAAGTTGTCCCCAAGTGGCGACACATGACGTCACAAACGAAACGAAGTGTCACGCCGTCGGTCGTCGCGAACCTAGCGGTTGGTCGTAGAAGTGCTGTCGAAGAGCACGACCGGACGCGAGTGTCGCTCCCGTCGCGGCGTTCCAACTCATGACTGCCGAAGCTTCCATGGGCTGTCATGCTGGAAAGCGACCTGCAGCACCCTGCAGCAGAACAGGCGTCTGCCACATCCACCATCGCTTGCTGTGACGCCGCCAGGATCGCGGCCGGCGACAGCGTGACAATTCTATGACGTCATCGTGCGGAAATCGAGGGTCCATCTTCTTTGGACGCGGTAAACACACCAGTCGGAGACGCGATTGAGCCACCATGTCTGCACCAAGGGCCTCCTAGAGAACAAGGTCGTAGTGCCGGATTTTCGACGCCACCTACGATGAAAAGTGGCGATGAAAAGAATTCATCACTACTGCCTTGTCGTCTCGGAAGGTGTTGCTTGCATGCAGTCTTTGTTGGAAGGATTTGGACCCGAGGATAACTCTCGATTGGGAGTGGGAGCGCACGGGGGTTTTGGACAGTCGTGACAAAAGAAGTTCAGTATTTGGCGGGAAGCAAGGACTCTTGGGATGTATTGGAGGTTCCACCAAAAGCAAGTATTTTCTTTTAAGCATTTACTATTGTTTATAAAATGCCCGCATTTTGACATAAATTATTGTGCTTTACCGTATATTGTCTTGTTTTTTTGATGATGTAATATTTCAATCGACCACTTTTCTTAATTGAGCAAGTAAACAAAATGCGAGCAGATGTGCCACAGCTGTGTATAACTGGGCTCCTGGATTCCGATGTTTATGACGAACAATTCTACGATGAAGATTGCCATCTAAATCACTGAGATAACCGCTGCGTATATTGGCATCTCCGGCTAAATGTGCCTACAGCGAACAGTGACGAGAGAAGAAAAAATAAATAATTCAGCTGAGTACAAAGGCAAAATAAACTGCACGTGTGAATTTCAACGACCCGCACTCCTTCATTTGGTGTATCCCCGAGTTTTCTGGATCACGTGTCTTCAAAACTTGTATAGAAGTCACCTGAAAAATGTGCAGTTGTCTGTCAATCAAACCGTCATATGCAGAATCGGGTTGATGAGGAACGCAGCGGACGGTGATCTCATTATACTACGTGTCACTAGTTGCGTGCTGTACATACGAAGTCAACGCCAGGCGAGGCGAGAAAGGGCAAGCATTACACTCCGTTTTACCATATATTTTGTACCGCAGCGAAGGCTAGATGCGCGAGCTCATAGCGTTGGCAGCTGCCCTTAAAGGGATACTGAACCGAAATTTTGGGTGGAAATTCTTGGTCGCAATGGCATACATAGCATGTCCTTTACTTCTAAATGACGTTGTTTTGAGCGAGAAGGCGTATAAAATTGAATAAACACGAAAAATACAATTTTACGCGACCCCTGGTGAGCGTCGTGGAAAGCTCGCTTCGTGACGTGCGCATTCTCATTCGCCTCAAAAGACAGACGGAGCCAAGCCAAGCCAGGCGCTAAGCCGGGTGGCGTTTGTTATTGTTAGTACCACGCGGGCTCTGCCCCATATTTTGGATTTCCGCGACCTCGGCTGGTCGGCGTTCGGCATTGCCTTTTGCGATCTCTTTACTAGTATGGCGACGTATAAAATCGTCGGCAGCAGCAGTAGCAGCAGCCTCAGCAGCCGCAGCAGCAGCAGGAGCAGCAGCACCAGCAGTTCCGCGGCATAACTTCCAAAACACCAGTACCAGCCGCTTTGAGAACAGCCGCCGAGCGAAGAATCAAGGCGAGCACCAACGAACGAGGAGAATGCGCGGAGGCACCAGGGGCGCTGGGGCGCCGAGAATGCGCACGTCAGTTCCGCTACGCCTGCTCTCAGAAGGACTTGCTCGCGCCGGCGGCTTCCGGCCGAGGATTCGCTCTTAATTCAAAGAAATACAATAATTCGGGCACCATCCGTCTGATTGAATATCGTTTTTAGGTACAGTACCATCCCGTGAAGCCCGCTCGGGCAATAATTATGAGATTTCAAATATCGGTTCAATGCCGCCGAGGTGCGCCCCAGAGCAAGGCGCTCGCGCTTGTAGCCTTTCCTGCGGTACGTCATATAAGGTGAAATAGAGTATAGAACCATTCAGTTGGGAAACTGCCATACCTGCTTAAATAAAGTGGCTCCGATCCGTACTCGAGAACCGAGCTAATGGCGATCGCAACGCCGCCATTTCTCCCGCAGCGTCCACTCCGGGAATGCACGGCTGCACGTCGAGTCGAGCGAGGGCCGACTCGGCGTGCAGGAACTGCGTAGGAACTCTAGGGGCGCCATCTCACAGGGCCATCTCAGCAGCGAAGTAGCGGCCTACGAGATTCTGAAGGGCGCGCGAAGTTCGGGCGCTTCGGGATCTCGGAGGCCATGGTAAAGCAACTTTCATGTTTCAACCGTCGCTGAAGGGTGGCGCTGTTATCGTATTTAGCTCTGTCACGGTGGACGCCAGCGGCCCAGGTTTCAAGGGTGAGTTTCCCAACTGAGGGTTTTAGTAACGTTGGCCTAGCGGTCCGTTCACCCTTGCAACCGAGTTCGACCGAGAGGAGAAACCGGCTTTGGCTCTTGCGATCTCTTAGGACCAGCTCCGCCGCAGCCGAGCTGGTCCTAAGAGATCGCAAGAGGCTTAGAAAACCGGTTTGGTCTCTCTCGGTCGAACTCGGTCGCAAGAGTGTGAACGGGCCTTTAGCCGTAGCAATCCAACATCTACTGAACGTTCAGGGAGTAGGGGTGTCGCGAACCTTTGTCGAACCAGATTTTTAGGTCGAACTTTCGGGGTTCAACTGGGTCGAACCGGTGCGACAAAACTTCGAACTTTCTAACCAGATTCGACCGGTTCGACTTTGTGGACAGTGTCGCCAGGCCTTGATACAAGCATGTCTAGGTGTGGATAACTTTTTTTCTATGCGAAGGGTTATTTTAATTGAATGAACAGTTACAATTAAAATAAAGTAATTCTAATCACTGAAGAAGTTAATAACTTAATTTTTTTTGTACTGTCTTAACTGAAATAACCAGGACAATAAAGAAACATGAACGACAGGACGCGCTTCTTCTAGAAGCGCCTGTCCTGTCGTCCCTGTTTCTTTATAGGCCATGTCAAAATCCTTGCCAGCTATCATCATCATGCCATTAGGAGCCGCCATATTGGGGGGTTTATCACATCTTCCAGTTGTGGACAAGGCGCATCTGCATTTAACTCGGTTTTCATGATATTAGGGCAGTCTATTTGTACACTCAACGGGTTGATGGTTAGTTTCGGTTCAAAGAAGAAAAGGAAGACGGCCGCAAAATTCTGGAAAAGGAATTGTCAGCAACGAGGTCGCAAGACTCGTCACTCAAGCAGTGAACTGGGCCATTCAGGTCTATGAATGGTATTTCTCGAAGACGTCCTGTGAAGGGTTCGTACTGGACTTGCAGCAGGTGATCATATTTTAGTTCTACGACTTCCACTTTGCCGGGACTATTCGCAACTTTCAGCGATGGTGGTACCGCGTTGTGAGAATCGTGCACCCTAGCTCCTGGATGATTGGCCTCATAATAAATGGGCTTGCTCTACACCTTCCTGGCGTAAAAAAATAACGCCAGGCTCTAATACTGCTCGTATATAGTAAAGCCAGAATTACTTACGCGTCGCAGACCCAGCCTCGTACCGCTGTTCTACGACGATCATCCAGATGACAGCCATTTTGATAGGCACCACTGCGCCCCTATAGGTCGTGAAAGTTGCGAATTGTTTCTCGGGCGAAACCATTGGTACGGGAACCCCCCAATGGAGGTAATATGATAATCGATCATGAATACAACTAGATGGCGCTTCTTTCGCATATGGTCCATTGTCCCGCTTGTTCGCGCTTTTTAACCTTTATTCAGTAATGGATTAACTAGCCCAAACCCAAGTTTTAATGAAATAACCAATCAGTGCTGCCCTTCATTCATCCCTTAGCCACCACCACCCTTTCGAAGCCAACTGGCCAGCCTGTCGCGCATGCGCATAGCAGTCGAACCTGAGTCGAACCTTTGTCGAACTTTTTCACAAGAAGTTCAAAAAAGTCGAACCTGGTCGTACTCGACCCCGACCCGTTCGCGACACCCCTACCAGAGAGTACCCTTTGTTTCGGAACCGGAGTCGAGCGCAGCGACCCCCAACCTGGCGCTGCCCGGTGCAGACAAAGGAAGCGCGTACAGTGCAGCATTCGTTCTCGTGTGTGAGCTCTTCCTAACCTGTGGCGAGACACTGTTTTTCTCTTTTTTTTTTTTCTTAATACAGTTTTTTGTTTTGTTTTTAGCGGTGCGTGACTTTCTCCTCGCTGTCTCGTCTCTCACTCTCGCCCCGAAACACACCAAAGTCGAGTGTTATAACTTGCTTCAGCTTGGGTCCAGACGCAGCCGATGCTACAAGCGCGAGCTCCGGGCTTTCAGCGTCCCTGCTAAGCACGCGAGGGGGATCGGTGGCCGAGTGGGCTAAAGCGCACACCCAGCTCGACGCGCATGGAGCGAAAGCTCGCGCTGCAGAACTCAGGGATCCTGGGTTCGAGCCCCACCCTGCCCGTTTCGATCTGGATGAGCATCGTACCGGCGTGCGGTCGTGTATCACTACTGCGTGGTGCACGTTAAAGATCCCAGGCTAGCGGCTGTACCGCACTGGCTAAATTGCTCATCTACAGCGAGTGACTCGTCGCAACTTCAAATGGCTGGCCAACTACACGCTGTATAAATATCCCCACAACCCAATTTTTGCCGCACGCGCGCTTGGCAGTGCAAGCACTGTTCAGGGCCACATGCTCGCGCCTGTAGCATCGGCTGCGTCTGGACCCAAGCTGAAACGAAGTATAGTTCGTTTCAGCTTACGTCCAGACGCAGCCAATGCTACAAGCGCGAGCTCCTAGCTTTCAGCGTCCCTGTCAAGCGCGCGCGCTCGTGCACTGCAAACACTGCTCAGGGCCACACGCTCGCGCTTGTAGCGTTGGCTGCGTTTGGACGTAAGCTGAAACGAAGTATAGGCACCGCGTCTGAAGCGTTTAAAACGCAGCGCCGGCGCAACCGGAGCGAGCAAAACGAACCGGCAATTTTAATGCGAATAGCATTCTTTGGATACTTCACGCACTTTTCGTCTATGTATCTATCTATCTATCTATCTATCTGGCTATCTAACCTCTTACGCCGCGGGTCGATAAATAAATAAAAAAGACCGGCGCCGGCGGGATTCGAACCGTTGACCCTTTGATCAGCAGGCAGACGCGCTAACCACAGAGCTATGAAGGCAGTCATTCAACGCACTCTAAACACCTGTTTATATCTTTACCATCGCGCGCGTTCCATGCACGAGGGCTCATTCCGCTCTCGTGAGGCTTAGCACGGCCCCTAGCTCACCCTCTCCCGCGCTCGGGAGAGGGTGATGTAGCGGCCGTGCTCACCCTCACGAGAGCGGAATGAGCCCTCGTGCATGGAACGCGCGTGCACCGGTAGCTGTGACAGCGCTGTAAAGCGCGTCCTATGGTAAAGATATAAACAACCGTTTAGAGTACCGTTGGTTGAGACTAGCTGAGACGCCAGAAAGTCTGGTCGGTACCATTTTGAGTGTTTGTGCGTATGGCGCGTGCTTTGCTCGCCTTCCCAAGTGACACAAACGCACGTGCTGGGCTGCGGAGATCGTGCGCAGGGCTGTGAAAGTGTCAACAAATTTAGAATCGCCTCAAGAGTGGGCTGGCGTATCTAGAGTGTGCCGGCCACCTGACGAACGCGCATAACTCCGCACCGTTTGATGCTATTCGCATTAACGTAGATAATCATTCCCAAAGGATGGGTTCTGCTGATTTTTTTTTGGCAAACCAGATTAGCGGCTACTTATTTATTTATATTTATTTATTTACCCTCAAGGCCCCGAAGGGCATTACAGAGGGGAGTGGGGGGGGGGAATAGGCGACAAAGGTACAGTTGTTGATGCATGAAATATATTATAGTAATTAATGCACGCTTGATTTAAAAAAATTCTAGAGAAAATGAACATACCTTCCGTTCGGCCTGAACTCATCGATGCCCACGAGCTCCCACCCGTGCGTACCCGCGCCGTAGCCGTGGTAACGCGGAAACGTTTTATGTACGTTCTTTGTTGTTTTGGGCCAATCCACAAAATGGCCCGACTGATAACTCCTGCCGTGGGCTACACCAGCCAATCGGAACTGAATTCTACGGGATTGACTTCCGGTAAACGGACTGCCAGGAATTCGGTACTCTGGGAATATTCAGTGACTCTAGTACGGAAACATACGCTGATGGGGCAGCAGTCGAGATCCCTTGAGTGTTATCATTTGTGCTGTGACAAGGAACTGGGAACGCAACTGCAGGTAGAGCAAAAACCCAGCAAGCAGACGGAGCCGCCGGGAGGGCCTGATAAGCAGACGAGAAAGAATTGCTGTGGCTTAGCTCGGCTATGCCAGATGTACGTAGCGTGAGCTTATGCGCACAAAATGAGAGGCGCTATCAAGCGGCTCCGGTGCAGCGTCAGACTTGGCTGCTGCGCAACGGAGGCGCACAGCTGGGCACGCGGCGGCGCCAGTGCGTCTGCCGCGGCTATGACGTCACTCCTCTGGAATGCGCAGACCGGCGAGGCGGACGCGGCGGCGGTGGCTCTGGCGCGCCAGCTGTGTGCCGTGTGACGTCACTGCTCCTCGCGCATGCGCAGCACGGAGCACGGCTCATTGTGACGAGCCACGCGAAACTGCTCAACCTCGGCCAGTGTAGCTCACGCTAGCAAAACTCGCCTCCGCATGACGCGTCTTCCATCACTGATACGTACGACGGGGCAAATATACCACGTTGGTTCTAACAAGCTCGTGACCGGACCCGGCGGCCTGTAGCATTGGGCTGCAGTCCATCGTAGGATGAGACGGAATATAGTGACTTACAAAAGTTAAGGCCGACCTACAAAAAGGTTTTCCGCAGGGTAGGAAAATCCTCCTCGTCACCCTTCACCTTCCCTCTCTCCTCTGCTACATTGACCGCGGGAGACTCCTTTTGTTGCTGCATCTTGGGGCTGGATTAACCAGGATATTCAGCCTCTGGGGGCTGGATAAGCCGGGATCTTATCCCGACTTATCCATCTTTTAAGAGCAGCAACAGAGGACTCCCCGGGGTCAAGATAGCAGGGGAAGAAAGCTAATCTGACGGGTACCGAAAAGGATTTTCTTACCCTGCGGAAAAAAGGTTTGTAGGTCGGGGCCGCAAACAAAACCACTTGCGGGCCACATACGATTCGCGGACCGTACGTTGTGTAGTTCTGGATCGAGCGATTTGCCAGAGAAACTATTCTGCGAAGCGTTTTTGCCACGAAATTGAAGTTCCTGACTGATGCTGACATACATTTATTTATTGTTTCTTTTATGCTTCACACTACTTGGGTCACAGTTGTAAAAACAGGAGTGAAACCGAGGGGGAGGAGGGGGAGAATGCGCGCGGGGAAGTCGGAGCGCCGGAGCTCCTGATTGGAAGGATTAGTGGGTATACGCAAAGGCTAGCTGCCTTTGTCTCTTCTTACTGCTTCCTCCCATCAGATCGAACAAGAGCGTCGTCTACTCCTCGCTCAGTGTCTTGCGTTCAAACGCCTAATGAGGACGTTCGGCGAGTAGAGAGAAAGGCGGCTATAGCCTTTGCGCCTACCCCCAATCCTTCCAATCAGAGCTCGGCGCTATGACGTCCCCACGCGCTCTTTTATCGCCTTTTCTCTCTCTCTTTCAGTTTCTCTCCGTATATGGCAGCAACCAGTAAGAGGGAAAAAAAGAGAGAATGAAAGATTAAAACGCCAGCCACATGTAACGATCCAGCGTGGCGGACAGCAGGCGAACTCGAAACGGCCGTTAAGATGACAAAAGAAAAGAAACAAAACCAGGGAAGAGCGGCCTACGTCGAAGCAGGTGTATGTGCATTCGCGCAGCTGTCTGCCACCGAGCCCAATTGCAGCTAGTCGTTAGAAGCCACGTCGCTGATCTCCGGGTCTGGCTGCGCCTCTTTTTCTAACTGTTGTTTTCATCGCCGCCACGTTTAATTTCGAGCACACTCACTTCAGAGTAAACAGAAAAGGTGAGTGATATTTGACAGTAACTAAAATTACATATGTTGCAGTTTTTTTTCTCGGTTTTTTGTTTTTTATGCGCAGCGTTCGGCAAGATGCCATTCCGCGATGCCGTCTCAGACGACGCGCATTGGTAACCGCCGCACACGTTATAGTCGTCTGCCATGATTGATGGTTCAATGGGCTCGAAAATTTAATCGCTCTGTCTTCCAATGTGGTATGTCGGATTGACTTACGGAGCTGCAGACGAGTTTAGTAGCTTCTGTAGTACATGAAAGGTAGTCATGAAAACTACCTAAAGGCACGCGTTGGTATCGTAACCGTCTGCTTTGCGCGCGTTCGTCGTCTGCAATCGCGCCGAGAGTCCAACGGACCCGAAAATTCAATGGCTTTGACTCTCGCGCTAGTTCTAATGTCGGGTCAGCGTACAGAAGAACGGCAAACGATTTTGAGCGAGCTCTCTGGCGATATATGGGTATACGAATGCAGGAACTGACATTGAAGGGTAACGAATTTGGGACGAAGAAAATAGCCGTTTTATGTTTCCATTGCGCCAACAGTTGGGTATCGAGGTACAAGCTCCCATCCACTACATGCGGCTCTTCCCAAACTTTTAGCTGGTAATAGTACCCTGAATTATACGAAATGTTTCACCGAACATTGCTTTAAAAGTTTTCGTGAACGGCTAATGGCACAGAAGTATTGGTGCCATATGCTTGTCTTGCACGTAATGTCGTCCCAACATGCAAGTGGTCATTCCTGTATGTTCTCGCCAAGAAAAAAACAAAAACAAAATCGGTAGTGCGAGATGTCTGTTGCGGAAGGTACTCGCTCAGCAGCATGGCCACCACTGTGGCAGCTGGTGTGCCATCGAAGCAAGTCAGTGTGAAGGGGCCTGTTTTCTCAAGGATAGCCTTTGGGATAATTAAGTTTTGAATACGTTGTTCGTAATTACCTTTTTTAATTGTAAAAAATAAACGTACTTCCACTTGCTTCGCATAACCGGAAACCATTAAATCGGTCAATTTTAGAAAGATTCGGATCATCCAACCTCCACGTGTCAGAACGGTTTTTCTGTTTCGTTATCAGCCGCAGTTTCGGTCTGCCAGCTTTGCGCCTGTAATTTTCCGTATCCCAGGGCCTGTACATCGTCCCTGAAATATTGTTATGTTCTAAATTTTCGGAACTGTGGCCGTTTCATTTAGCGACCACATATGATGGTTTTGCAACCTGTAGAGATGTGTACATGAAGTGAAATATGTCTTGATGTAATGTACGTATGTGATATAATGCGAAATGGCGAAGTTCGTTTAACATAACACGGATATGTCAGACCTGCTACGACAGCTGTCCGAGTGCATTGTGAAATAAGTTCTTGGTCTCTTTTGACGTATCTGTTAAAAAATAAATATTTTTTTGTATGTTTACTGCTGTTGTTTTTATCGCCGAACGAGCTTGCCTGGCGTTCCTGCAGCATATCCGCCAAACTTGTTTTTCAGCCTTCATGCTTGGACTTCCTGTTTTCATTGGGGCTAACAAATATGTTGAGGAAATGAGTTATGCAAAGTGACGTCGTCGATTCACAGCGTTGGGAAAACAATTTGTATATGGACGAATTGTTTTATATACAACTTGTACATGGGTATCTTCATCTACGGAACTCAATGAGGTACAGCCATATGCGCGACCTTTTCTCCCTCTGGTGTCGTAAAATTGAAATTAAAAAATAACAAAAAATAACTTCTTTTTAGAGAGAGAGGAAGAGTGAGAGTAAGTGACGTTTCAATCGCCGTGGGTGATTGATCGACATATCCGGTTTTTCGAAATACCTTTAGGTTCTCTGTCATTGTCTCTAGTGTTTGTTTCCTCTGCATATTGTCAAGGAAAATGCATAAAGTTTTGGAAGAAAAATGGGCGTTATATTGAGTGTCAGTTCTGCTTCGGCATTTTTAATAAAATAAATTCAACCGGCGCCCACAATGTTATGTCTTTGCTTTACGAATATGTGTCCTTAGATTCAGGTAACGCCATGTTCTCAAACTTTCGAAATTTATCACCACCGCTTGCGTCACATTCACACGGAATTTGAGCGTTTTACGATGCGTAGCTTATTTAGGCAGGTTAAAAAAAATAGACTAATTTTCTCGTTTGTACTAAGGAAAGAGTTACGTCTTCGATTGATCATCTGCACGCACGTATGAATAATTCGCGTACGACAAACGCAATTTAAGAAAAAAATTCTTATATGTGTAAGCGACGTTGAGACGAAGTCCATGCAGTCGTGTTTCGGTGTTTCGTGCGAGAGAAATGGACATCAGAATCTTATATGAGGGTCTAGAAACCAGGTTGAACTACACAGTTGACGACATAGTTTAGTAACTCCCGAATGTCTTCAGGCGAAAGGAGAACACCGCCGCAATGGGCCAGCGCCGCGCTGCGACTGGCCAGTGTTTACAGTCCAGGTCAAGCGCGGCGCTGCAGCCAATCGAGGCGATCGTCGATCTCGCCGACTTTCTCGCCGAGTGTCCAACTTAGGGCCCCTGGTGTGTGTTCCCGGCGAGCCAGCATCTGTCAGAGTTATCCACGTAGTCACTAAACCGTAAAGTACTGAACACTCGCCGTCATTTCAACCGAAACTTCGTGAACGTATATAATATAGTACTGGCGTTGTTACGCTCTACAGTTCATTAAAAAGTTTTAGTAGACCGTTTCGATACTTTCGATACCCCCGATAACAATACGATATATGCGCAAAGGCGGCGGTAGAGTTTAGGTAATCGTGACTGAAGTCATCGGTACGATCTACTAAAACTGTCTATTGATTGAATAGACGAAAGAGCCACTTGAGAATCCGTGCATATATGGCCCATTTGTTTTATCGTTCCTCTTCGCCGAACACATTATGATGCGCTGACAACATATCATTGTGGAGGATGATTGATTGGATAATCGAAAGGAACGTTTTTGTGCAAGAAGAAGGAAAAACGAATGCTGAAGCTGATCCTTGATAAGAGGGCAGGTGTCCGTGGCCCTTTGTTTTGGTTGTTTGCTCGGTCTCTTACTGGCCGTACACACCAGGTCCTCATCCAAGGATCCCGTTCTGAGAGGTTCGCCGTTTCAGCAGGGGTACCTCAGGGGTCCCTCCTTGGCCCTACACTGTTCTCCGCGTATACCAACGATCTACCTCAACCTATCCACACGCAGGTAATTTAATATGCTAACTACACCACTCTGCTCGCACGGACTACATCTCACGCAAGCTGTCCGAACGTTCAGCGGCACCTGTGTTCACTGTTTAGTGCAGCAGTGCTCCGACTCGAACTGCCTTCTTCTCAACCCATCCAAGTGTGCAGTCATGCTGGTCAGTCACAACCGCAGCTCAGGAGCCCCCATGTACACCGTGTCTGCAGTTCTTCTTACATTGGTTACATTATCACAAATTATTGGTGTGACGTTCACCCCGACTTGACTTTCACACTGCATGTTTCCAATGCTGTTGCCAAAGCCAGACGACTTTTGGGATTCGTGACACGGGTCTCCAAAGCGTGTGGCCCTACCACCTTCCATGTTCTATACATCACGTTCGTGCTTCCGCACCTCGAGTACTGTACTGCTGTGTGGTGCCCACATCAAGCTAATTTGGTTGAATCCTCGACGGCTCGCTCGAAGGGACGTGCCTTGCGACCATTCCAAGGATTAACAAGAGATCAGGGCAATTGTGGATTGTCATAAAACAATTGCAGAGGATAAGTTTTTAGATTACTTTCAAAGAGACATGAAACGAGCTTTTTACTTTCAGTTAACGATATATATGACCTAGTTGCTGTCTTACCCAAGCATCAAGGAGAATGCAGGGATTGGTGTTCCACGTGCCGCACGTGCTGGCCTCAGCAGTAGTAACTTTTCCAAAGCAAAAACCTAGAACAAATGGCATCTTGCACGCGCGTTCCTCAATGCTTTCTTTTGGTTATTTATTTCGAATCTTTTATACAGGAAAGGCGTGCGCGTGTAGCGCGTGGAATACCAATCCCTGCATTCTCCTTGATGCTTGGGTAAGACAGCAAATGGCTCTCGATGTTCCGATAAAGGTGTTTTTTACTATACTTCGTTTCAGCTTGGGTCCAGACGCAGCCGATGCTACGAGCGCGAGCGTGTGGCCCTGAATGAACAGTGCTTGCATTGCACGAGCGCGCGTGCTTGGCAGGGACGCTGAAAGCCCGGAGCTCGCGCTTGTAGCATCGCCTGCGTCTGGACCCAAGCTGAAACGAAGTATAGCTCCAATATTGTTTAGATATTAGCTATGATTTCTATGATATTATTATTTATCAACTGGTACAGCTCGCGCCGGTGCATCAGGTAGTTTACTGGAGAGCGCCGTTTGTGGTTTTAGCGCATTATATTTATACGAGTAAATAACACAAGGGAGGGGTAAAATCCAAACCTAAATAATTTAGAAAAATATAAATTTGATATGCATGCGTGCATGCGCATGCGTGCACGTAAGCAACCTTCCCCGCCTCAAAGAGGTTAAGCGCCCCAATTTTTTTATTTTCTTATTTAACAAAACAAATTTTGAAGAATTGAAGACCGTTTAATTAGGCTGCATGACCGCGCCCTCCTTCCTCAAATATCACGTGAATATCCGAATTAGGCTATCAGTAGTTAGAAGTAATTTAAATATCGAATGTAAATGAAAATTGCGCTTACACCTGTGGGCCGTTTATTCGTTCAAATTGGGGAACACACATTAAAATTACAATCCATTTAAAATTAATAAATTATTTTAATAGAAAACGCAACTTTGTACATGTAGTTTGTAAATATTTGTATTTGACTCCGTAAGTAGCGTCAAATGTGCCAGTGCACAAGGCCCAAGTCTTGAGCGGCCCTTGGAGGGAAATGGCGGCATATCACTGAAATGAGCAGCCCTTGAAAGCGAATGGCGGTGGTGCACCGGATCGTGGCACGTGCCCCACGCGTTTCCACAATAATGGTTGACGGTACCTGTAAGAAAACGCCTTTATCAAGGGGCTTTATTTGGCGGTATACTTGTAAGAAACGTGAAGCGTGAATTTTGTCAAGGGACTTAAAATTCAACTAAAGTCCCTTGATAAAGGCGTTTTTTACAAGTACCGCCAACCATTGTTGTGGAAACGCGCAAGACACGTGCTAAGATCGTGTGCACCGCCGCCATTCGCTTCCAAAGGCCGCTCATTTTAGTGCAGCGACGCCATATGCTTCCAAGGGCCGCTCGAGACACGGACCTCGTGCACTGGTGCATTTGATGCTGCTTGAAAGACAAACGCAAACACATCGAGGGGCTTTCAATTGAGCTTACATTGAACCAGAAGCCGTTCTGCATTGAACAGCACTGCAGCGTCACGAGCGAGCAGAAAACGCAGAATTCCATCTCTGTTTATTAAAGTCAACACAATGCTTTAATTTTTTTTCAACTCAATGATGAAATTATTTTTTATATGCTTTATGTATCCCCCCCCCCAAACCCCTCACCCTCCCCCTATTTTATTTTACCTACTTTGAAGGAATTTTAGGGGCATTCTGAATAAATATTCTAAAAAAATCTATCAATTTTTATTTTGCATCGCAAAGCGGCAGTTGAATTCCGCACTGCGATCACCTTCAACAGTCATTAATCGAGGAAAAAGAGTGGCATGCCCTCTCGTGAAGCGCGCTAAATTTCGCTTTCCGCTATGCCCTTTTTCTTCGCCAACCTGTGAGCCCACGGCAGCGTTTAGAACGCTTTGCTGGTGATCTGGATTCATGCAGGACGGTCTTTTGCGGGTCTGCTACCGTGAGTATCGTGCTAGAGCTTTACATGCGAGAGGCGTATTTAGGATTCGAACGAACCAGAGACCCTCTGGGAGGAACATTCAACCGCGTTAGGGCCTGTGCATACACATTTGTAAGCATGGCGTTATAAGGTGTTTTCATTGACGTCATCATGTCCTCCATTTCGCTGTTGGGAGCCGCCTGGATTGTGCGCCAAATGTGAGCGTCTGAAAGGGTCACCTGGCACCATCAGTGGTACTGGGGCTATGTTGCGCTTTTGGACTCCCAGGAGACTAGGAAGAGGGAAGTGACGTCACCAACGCTCTTTTGGATGTTGATTGGTGGAGTCGCTGATGACGGCAGTGAGTTTCGCGGTGCGAGATACGTTCATTCACACCCACGTCACTTCCCTCTTCCTAGTCTCCTGGGAGTCCAAAAGGGCAACATAGCCCCCCTGGGGCCTGCAGGTTTTATCGCCGGACCTCTCACAACAAAATGGCGGATTGACGTCGCGTGAATACACCCAATTCATAGCACCGTACCAATAATCATTCCTACTCGTTCTTGCCGAGAAAAACAAATCCCGATAGTGGGAAATATATTCTGTAGAAGGTACGCGCGCAGCCGCAAGGTCTTTGACAATGTCCGCTGACGGGACGTCAGTCAAGCCGTGTATACATGGCTTCCACTGACGGCACATTAGGAGCCATTGTGAGGAACCTTGCTGTTGCGCGCGTAACTTGTGCCCCACATAGAGGGTACTGACCAGACGCCATATTTCAGGGCGCTGTTCACAGTGCGTGCTCAGAAAGAGCTCACACTTAGAGGCTGCTAAGACCGACAATCTTCATAGCGCGGAATGCACATTTCAAAAGCACAGTGGAAGGTCGACCTCAGCTCGCGCTCAGCAGCCGCGGACTCGTGTATGGCCGTCAGCAAATCCCTTTTATTTTGCACCTCCGAATTGTTTCTCTTGTCGGCAAGAACAAGTAGAAATGACCACTGGTACGATGCCGTGACGTCAAGGGCAAACCAGCGAGAACACGTAGTACGGATAACTTCGGCAAGCCAATCGCACGTCTTAAGTCACACTTACCGAGACATGGCAGTGATCAGGAAGCCTGTCTGAAATTCATTGAAGTCTTCCAGCCGTATATGAGGTGCGTTGTTCACAGCGCACGCTCAAAGCGAACTAACACTTATATTGTTTGCCGAAAACGGCTAGCTTGATGGTATGAAATATTAGCGGCCATTGAGGGTGACCTCAATGGCCGCTAATATTCCACTTACCTCTCCTGCAACGTACCTCTCCTGCAACATACATTTTGCACCGCAGTGTACTTTCCCAGCAAGAACAAGTACATCAATGACCGCCAGCATTATGTGATGACGTCACGTGCAAGCCATGCACGCAGTCTATGGGACAACACAACTCCGTCTCAAAATTGGGTTTTGAGGCGGTGTTGTGTTGTCCCATTTCTTGTCCCTAATCTTAAGTTTTTTTTTTAGTTCTTTTTTTTATTATGATTGTTTATTAGCTTGCCTGTGCAGTAACCCTTAGTTTCAGTAATCCCTAAGGTGCCGCGTCCTCGAACTGATTACGGGCTTCAGATGATGCAGCACACACTTCCTGCTGCACAAATGTTTTTGAAAGATGTTTGTATTGATGCGATAAATAAGATATTCTACTCTCCCCGATACGTTTTACCTCTCATCTCTCTCTCTCTTTCTATATATATATATATATATATATATATATATATATATATTGATTGTTTTTTCTGCCAGTGTATGTTTTCTGTCGGTCGATCTGCTAGTAGGGAGCAAAGGGCTTCGTCAAGCTCCACTTCTGCAGCTTTTTTCTGCCCTCCATTGCCCGGTTGTAATATGAAAATAAACAAAAATAATTGAATTGAAAAAAAAAATATTGCGCGCATCAAACAAGTTTTATAACCAGAGCGTGGCCCGAGTGGCGGCACCTACTTATCATCATCAAAAATCGATTAACAATGATCACTTCAAGCTTGTTTACACTGAAGTATATGATCACTGCCGCTTCTGTGGAATGGACTTTTCCACCTCATTGGCAGAACCAACAAATGATCGATGACTCCCAGGAGTAACGCCTCGTTGTAGGTTTTTATTGTAAGTCTCTACTTTATTTGTGAAAAAAGCCATATAGCATGTAGTTACGCCTTCCACCACTCTTTGTTCTGTAGTCATTAACTTTTTTTTCTAATGAGAATTCAAAGTCAACTAAAATCTATTTAATGGGCTATTAGACAAAAGCAAGTTTATATATATGTAAAAAATGAAAGCCGTTTACAACTCCCTGTAACGCCGAATTAGAGCGCAGCTCTTGAGGAGGAGGGGAAGGCATGGGGGGTCACGATCTCGGGGGGGGTCACATGACCTCGGGAGGGGGGTCATGTGGCCTGGGGGTCACGTGACCTCGGGGTTCACGTGGCCTGGGGGTCACGTGACCTTGGGGGTCACATGACCTTGGGGCGTCACGTGGCCTGGGGGTTCACCTGGCCTGGGGGGTCACCTGACCTCGTGGGGGGATCACGTGGCCTGGAGGTCACGTGACCTGGGGGGTCACGCGACCTTGGGGTCACGTGACCTTGCGGTTACGCCGACGGCGACGCCGACGCCGCTCAAGCCGGAAACGGGCGCCTAAGAGCTGCGCTCTAAAATGTTTACCGGTGCTCTCCCCTCTACCAAGAAACATATTTAAAAATGTTCTGTTGATTATCATCGTATTGTAAACTTCTGCATCGTGCAGGTGAACGACCATGGCAGGCCGCAACAAGAACAAGCCGCGCTTGTCCAGGAAGGACAAGGAGGAGCGACGGAAGGACATCAACGAAGTCCAGGAGAAAGTGTTCTCCGTGGTCATCCCCGTGGTGATCACGTTCGCCATCGTCATTGTGGTCATTGTGTTGCTGAAGACCAGGCCGAGAACTGACTTCTGAATCACTTGCAGACGGTGTGGAAGTGAGACTCCACACCGTCCGCAAGGACAGTGTCTTTGTAGATCGATGGTGGGAAGGACATCATCAAGGTCCAGGACAATATGTTTTTCGGGGTCATCTCCGTGGTGATCACGTTCCCTATCGTCACTATGGTGGTCACGTCGCTGAAGACCAGGCCAAGAATTGCGTCTGCAAGGACACTGTCCTTACAGATGGTGGGAAGGATATCAACCAAGACCAAAAGATCTTCTCTGTGATCATCCCCGTGGTCATTAAGTTTGCCATCGTCATTGTTTTCATCGTGTTGCTGGAGACCAGGCCAAGAACTCGTTTGAGTCCTTTTCAGGCGATATGAAGCGTCTGCAAGGACACTGTCCTTGCAGACGCGGTGCATGTCCTTGAAAATGTGAGAACTTTCGCTGCTCGCAGCAGTGTGAATCATTGTGCCATCTTCCCCTGTGTCCGCATTTCGCGATACGTTCGAGATACAGTCAACGAATGGTCTGTGCCGGCCTTGGAACTGATGTTGTATCGCAATTACATTTCTAAACAAATCATCATCTAAGTTTTTTGGGGGGTTTAGGGGGAGCGTTTGACAGAAGCAATAGTGCGCGGAGTGTCGGTGGAGGATAAATAAACGTACGAGGATTATGTGTGATAAAATCTATTGTTTGGATTTCGTTTTACAGCGATAGTAATTAATTCCCCTTCCTGGCAAAAAAAAAAAAAAGTTTATCTACGAACGCAACTTTCCTTCCCTCTACAGCAGAGGCGCTGCTCTCCCTCCCCCGTCGTTCCTCACACATGCATACTGTGCAACTAGACTCGCAGGGGTCTCAAACACGCGGCCCGCGGGCCGCATGCGGCCTGCAGGCAATTCACTACGTGTCCCGGTTCCCACGTCTCGAGCGCTGGAAATGGCATACCCCATATGATCTCCTCTCGTCTATTCATTTTCGCTCGAAAAGTAGCCCTGCTCTTTTAACGTATTCACATAGTCTATACTTCTCTGTGTTCATTTGCCCTTTGTTTCGCTTCATTTTTTGCTTCCCAGTTTTTTGTAATGTACAACAATTCCGCTGCTAGGCTGCAAGCGCGAGCTATTCGGTGAAGGATGCATCTCGGCGGCGCGAGCTCTCGATCAGCAGGATCAACTGCCGAAGATAAAGCGACAAGCTCGGAATTCTAGTCTCTAAAAAGTATCACCATTAAAAGACAACCATTGGTTCAGAGTGTTGTAATAACAATCGTCAGGAAAGCAAGAACTGCCAAATTAACTGATTGTTTTTAGAGGCATGTTGAGCTTGGTTGACCGTATTGTATTGTATTGTATTTATGCGGCGATTCCCTTTGAATCGGGCGTCTACTAAATAGACACGCCAAAAAAAAGAAAAAAAGGTTGGAAAGCGGAGTGTATCCACTAGTTTCAACAATGTACTGCCCACCAGGCCTCGAGTCTCCGCTTCGAGCACTGCACATACGTGTTCTCCTCGGTAAACCCGAGGGCTTGCTCGATGCGAGCGGTGAGGTCTGCTGCCGGTGCAAGTGCCGGACACTCAAGAACCAAGTGGTGTATAGTTTCTTCCACTTCCCCACAAGCACTGCATAGGGTGTCGGTCACGTTGCTGTCGTACTTTCGTCGATACAGGCGGGTACGCAAGGCGCCCCCTCGGGCCTCAGCGAGGAGCCTGCTGCCCAGCGTATTACCACACCAGAGGATTGGAGCGATGGTGGTCTTGAAAGACGCGTAAAGGTGCATGCTTGAGTGTTCTTGCATGTCTGCTCTCCACCGGTCCGCCTCGACGGTCTTAATTTTATCTCTCACCTTGGCAACCCACTCTTTCTTTGTCGGAGGCTCGTCGGCCATTGAGAAAGCCCCGTATTTCGTCCCCAGTCGGATGGTACGGCGTCTCCACGTAGTGTGCGCGCCTCTTAGGTGAATGTACACGAAAACCCGCCGCGCCCAGCGATCTCCATTCATGTGTCGCAATCGGGCGTAGTATTCTAACTTGCTGCTGGCCTCCCGGGCCTCAAAGGAGGACCAGCCAAGGTCTCCTTGGACCAGTTCGTTTGCGACTCTTCCATGGCATCCTAGTGCCTGACGCCCGATTTCCCTTTGTCGCCTCTCAAGGTATTCTCGGATCCCGCTGGGGGCACATGTAACGGCATTGGCGAAAGTCAAGCCTGGCACAGCGACAGCTTTCCAAAGTTCGCGGGTTATTACATACCGATCGCAGCACCAAAGGCTCTTTCGACGTAGCACATTTCGCTTCCTGAGCGCTGACGCCTTGAGATTTTCATGGTGCTCTGCTAGGTAGTCTTCTGCACTGGTCAGGGTCACTCCAAGGTATCTGTATCGGCTATGCCGCCGCTCTGCAACTTACGCCATCTCTCGGCAGTCACGTCAGCGCCCCAGCGTAACTCAATGGGCAAAAAAGTTTTATTTTTGTAATTCAGTTAAAACTCCACAAATTTAATTGCACTCGGGGGGCCATAATATTGATCTAATAGCCCGCTTATTTGAAGAATTTTAGTGCCTCACGACCATTATATTTCCTTCCCGAATCAACAAACCGAATCCCATAGACTCCCATTGAAAACGAGGCCATGACATTCAGCTCCCAGGAAGAAAAGCTTGTAGCCACAGGAGCTTGAAGTCAAATGCGATCGCTTTATTAATCTTAGCTTTAATTGATTCCAGGAGAGCATTTTGAAATTCACGCTCAATTTTGAGTTATCTAGGTCTAAAGCTCTCTAATAACCGAGGGCTGGCAATAGCGTTAAAACATGGTTGGGTCAGCAGAGATCTCACGCCCAAAATATTTCGCAAATCTTTACTATTTTAACGAATGAAATATATATTTCCGATGATTGCACCATGGTAGCAAGATCTTTCTTTTCGAAGGACAAATGAATTCATTTTAGCGCCATACATGTCGATAGCAATTATGGACCAATAAGAGATTTTGCGGTTCCTGTACCATGCCCAAATCCTAGTAAAGAAATCGACGACTTTACACAATTTCTGACTCACACACTTCTGGGAGCTCTAGGTGCTTCCTCTGTACTTTTCGGGTGGTGGTGGGGGGGGGGGTTCCGTTGGCCGCCCACCAAGAAGAACCGCACTCGCCCGTGATCGGCAAAAAGTTGGCTGTCAGCTTGGACAATTGGACAACCTGTGAGGCTTAAATGCGATATCATTTCCCGCGTGGAGACCTGGCGGAGAGGAACCCCCCCCCCCCCCGCCCCGCGCGTTATGTTCCCGTGACTCCACGGACCGTGTTCTTATGACCCCACGGATCATGGTCACATGACCTTGTGGACTCCGTTGGCCCACTCTTTCACTGTGGTTAGGTGGTTAATGTGGCGCAACGGACGATGGTCACGTGACCCCCGTAAATTATCGTCACGTGACCATGTCACCAACAATGGTGCAATATTTCTCATACGGGCGCTGTGCTTTTTATTCTTTGGTAGGAGCGCGCTTTACTTGTGCTACGGCACCATTTTTTTTTCAAGGTATTTCTTTGTATTCTCGTATTGAGCACGTGCTGTCGGCATCGGGTACTACAAAAGATGTCATCACCCCGATTAAAGCGGAGATGAAGGCACCCTAGTTCGCATTTATAATCTCAAGGAAGCTTCTGGAGTGTTAAAAGGCAAAGCAGTAGGCAAAAAGTGCGAGTTAGGCTACTTGTCGTCTTTTTGCCGACTAAATTATACAGTGCTTTTTTCATAAGGTCAAGAAATTAGAAGAAATTGCATGAGGAGGTAAAATTTCCACGTGGCATGTAGCTGGGCATGTCTACTATCATTCTCCGGCAAAAAATTTTAATATTCATAAATATTATTTTCCTGCAATTTTTTATATCTCGCCCCTCCCACAAAAAAAATCGCATCTGTCGCTCTGGGAACTATGCAGAACATTTTTCCGCCCAGTTGCCCCTGGCTGAGGAAGCCACAAAAATTGATAAGGAGATTTAATTTACATCTTTCACGTATCTCGGTATGTCTAGTATCATATTCCAGGGGGTTATTTTGATAATAGTAATAATTATTTTTTAGTTTTTTTATCTGATCACTTGCACAAAAAAGCGCGTCTCATCGCTGTGGAGAGTATGTCTGAACGTTTTTTGGCTATTCCGCCTGGCTCAGGAAGCCACAGAAATCGCCTGAGAATATTGAGTTTTCGTTTAGAATGTAGCTGGGTATGTTCTAGTATCATATTCGAGGAGAGCATTTTGATATTTATAATAATTATTTTTCTGTATTTCTTTCTAGAAGTCTCGCTCTGTCCACGTGGCACCCGAAAGACCGCGTCTCTTTGCAGCCACTGGAGAGACTAAGTCCTGCAACGTTTTTTTCTTGTTTTTTTGGCAGTTCCGCCCGGCTCAGGAAGCCACAAAAATCGCCTGAGAATATCGAATTTTCGTTTAGAATGTAGCTGGGTATGTCTAGTATCATATTCGAGGAGAGCATTTTGATATTTATAATAATTATTTTTCTGTATTTTTCTAAATTCCCGTCCCTGGCACCGAAAACCGCGTCTTTTCGCCCTGGAGACTAAGTCCCAACGTTTTTTTTTGGCAGTTCCGCCCGGCTCAGGAAGCCACAAAAATCGCCTGAGAATATCGAATTTTCGTTTAGAATGTAGCTGGGTATGTCTAGTATCATATTCGAGGAGAGCATTTTGATATTTATAATAATTATTTTTCTGTATTTTTCTAAATTCCCGTCCCTGGCACCGAAAGCCGCGTCTCTTCGCCCTGGAGACTAAGTCCCAACGTTTCTTTTTGGCAGTTCCGCCCGGCTCAGGAAGCCACAAAAATCGCCTGAGAATATCGAATTTTCGTTTAGAATGTAGCTGGGTATGTCTAGTATCATATTCGAGGAGAGCATTTTGATATTTATAATAATTATTTTTCTGTATTTTTCTAAATTCCCGTCCCTGGCACCGAAAACCGCGTCTTTTCGCCCTGGAGACTAAGTCCCAACGTTTTTTTTGGCAGTTCCGCCCGGCTCAGGAAGCCACAAAAATCGCCTGAGAATATCGAATTTTCGTTTAGAATGTAGCTGGGTATGTCTAGTTTCATATTCGAGGAGAGCATTTTGATATTTATAATAATTATTTTTCTGTATTTTTCTAAATTCCCGTCCCTGGCACCGAAAACCGCGTCTTTTCGCCCTGGAGACTAAGTCCCAACGTTTTTTTTTGGCAGTTCCGCCCGGCTCAGGAAGCCACAAAAATCGCCTGAGAATATCGAATTTTCGTTTAGAATGTAGCTGGGTATGTCTAGTATCATATTCGAGGAGAGCATTTTGATATTTATAATAATTATTTTTCTGTATTTTTCTAAATTCCCGTCCCTGGCACCGAAAACCGCGTCTTTTTGCTCCGGAGATTTAAGCCCGAATGTCCCTGGGGCATCTGCGCCTGGTTCAGGAAAGCACAAAATTGCCTGAGGAGGTCCAGTCTCCACTATGGATACATGACGCTAGTCTGGGGGAGTATTTTTATATGTCATCTAATGCTGTTTTAGTGAGCTCTTAATTATTTCGCTCATTATAAATCTGACTATCTGGCGTGAACTAACTGCATGACCTGAAGTAGTTCCATGCCAAATTATGCAATTTTCAGTATCTCTTATTACACAAGGCCCGGGAAATTCGACTACCATCAAAAATCCCGGGCCCTCAGGCAATGATATACTTCAGGACTCTCGGGAGTTCGCACCCAGTTTTTTTTTCTCTAAGGTTCCACCAAGGCTCAAACATTATTATGGACATCTTATTTTATCTATCTGAGTTTTTTTCCATTCGGTGGCGGTTGTGTATCACAATGCCGAATCAATTATCTGTAGAAGGTGAGGAAGAACCCGGGTGGGGAGATGATGTTTCATGTTTTACAAAGTAAAGACTGTGTCACAGGATTGACTGATATCTCCACCAGACGACTATACATATGCCGCCAAATGAGCTAGTCCAGACCCCATCGAAGAACCGACGGAGCGCGACATTTCTCATGCCGCGCTGCGCCCTAGGCCGTACACCCGCGCTAAGTGCGTGTACAGTCACTCGCAATATGAAGGACCCATTCGCCGATGCACTTTATGGGGCGGCGCTTATTCCACTCTGGCCAGGCGCACTTTATTTTGAGCGACAAGAAAGATAAAAGTTTATTTCATTCTCTCACGTCAAGAAATATGGTCCAGGCATAGGCAAATCCAAAACAGCCTCAAACTGCCTGGTCGAATGGGTCCTTCATATTGCGGGAGACTGTACATCCAGCTACAAGAACTGTAAGGAGGGAAAGTACGCGAGCGAGCTGGCTAGGAAACATCATTGAAAGAAAACCTGAGACTAGGACAAATAAAAATTGGGGGGACACTTAGGCTCCGCCTTAAGTGTATGACGCGATAGCGCAAGGCCGGGTCGTCAGCGCAGGGGTGGAGGAGGGCGGAAGGGCAGGGGTGGCGGAGGAAGGAAGGGAAGGGGGTGGGGGTTGGGGGAATGGAGGGCTTGGAGGGGGTGGATGAGGGGAGGGGAGCTGGGGAGGGGGCCCTCCCACGGGGTCACGCCGCCGCCGACTGCTACTAAGGGAGGGCAAGGGGTGGAGGGCAGGGGAAAGGAGTGGGGGTCAGATAGGAGTAGTGGTGGAGGGGATGGGAGGTGTGGGGGGTAAGGGGAGGGGATCCCATTCAACACCCGGGTCACGTGACCCGAGTGTTCAGGGAAGGGGAGGGGCCCGCCCACGAGGTCACGCCGGACGCCGTGACCCGGGTAACTCGACACGGGTCACGTGGCCTACGAAGTCACGCCGGACGCCGACTACTACTACGCCGGCTTTTCCGCTGAACGGGAGCCTTACGCTATCGCGTGAAATAACTCCCAGTCTCAGGTTTTCTTACAAGAACTTGCCTAGACCGATGATACTTCAGTCATTTTACCGCCCAAGCATTAGTATGCTGTGTTTTTTTTCGAAGTGCACTTGCGTGGGCTTTTCTCCTGGCTTATGCGCTTCTCGTGTATGCCTTTTCTTTTTTGCTGGTAACCTACGGAACAAAACAAGTTTCCATCGATCTGTGATAATCCATAATGAAGGGTGTACACTTTTCCGACTGTTCTGACAAAGACGAAAACTCCCGAGTCACTGGGCTGTGGACGCGAATGCGACGTACACCCGTCGTCGATATAAATGTGAACGCCGGACCGCCGACTGCTCCGTACTATCAGCGCCATGATGCTGGGGCCCGTGGCGGCTTGCGCACCTTATCGCGCGCTACGCCGAGATTCAGCGTGTGAATCAGCTCAGCTCTGCTGCTGCTCCTGAAGAAAGTGCGAGAATTGGGTAGGAGCCTTTCGGACGTTATCAGGAGGCACTGTGGTGACTTGATAAAGTAACTATTTGTTTTTTCCTTGAATGCGGTCGCATTTCTTTCGGCTCATTCGGCCACGCTCATTTTTGAAAAGTCGAAGTGGCTTCTGTCATGATACGCTCGAAATATTTTCTTTTGTAAAAATATTTATCGCTATTAGTGTTCACTCAATAATAAAGAAAGCATCTGAGTTTTGATGAACTATACCGAGCAACGTCGGCGCTTTTTCACGGGCCAAATGCAAACTATTTGCCGTCAATGACGTGTGCACAGCGCCCACAAAAAGTCGCACAATAGAAATCCACTTTCACGCTCTCTGCAGAGCGGAGCAGTAAAACCGAGGACAGTGTTCGATCCAAGCGCTTAATTTCGGTGAAGCGCCAAGCGCCGATAAGGCTCGATAGCCGCCACGCCCGCCGCGTCATGACGCGGATAGTACGGAGCGGTCGACGGACCGGCCTCTACCTTCATATTAACGACGGGTGTACGATATTTCGCAGAGGGTTATTTCTCATACGAAAGAGTTCCACAGCCCAGCAAACAAAGATGGTATCTCGCAGAAGGCTCTAATTTGAATGGCCCTATATACATTGGGGCCAATGTGCATGGTGTAGACCTTCGATCTTCTGTTAGTTGCCATCTTTATTTGGCTGTGGAGTGCATTTTGATCATGCGCAGTAGCTCTTCCCCGCGAAATATCGTACTCCGCACCTGCGTTTACAGTCCAGTCGCTCGGAATTTTTCGCACCAGAGATAAGCGTTTGGAAGGTGTATAACACGAAACAAGTAGCAGGTTCGAGGAACAATGAAGATGTAGACGATAGGTTCTTTCCTTCTACGGACCTTTTGTTCGTTGTTGCAGATCTAATATCCCGAGGTATGATGGCACAGCAGCTGTTAGCTGAGTAAGAAAAAGAGAGAGAGATGTTTATTTCCCTTTTTTTTAGAAAATTGACTTAGTTGCTTGCGCGCTCAGTGCGCACACTGTCGATAGGGAAGGGGATCGGGAGAAAACGATGGAAAATATAGAAAGGTTGGGAGGTTTATAGATTAGGTTGGGAGGGATGTCTCAGCCGTCGTCCGCCCGTCGAGTCGCGTTCGATTCGTGTTCACCCCTAAGTTGGCAGTGCGGTGGAAGCTGCGTGCTTGTTGGACTAGTCAACTGTCGGCCTTGCACCACGTGACCACCCTGCTCTCCACATACCACGCGCCGAGAGCGAGTTCAGGCGATAAGAGGCAGGCCACTGATTGGTCTGGCAAAACGCAGCTTCCACCGCACTGTCAGCTTAGGGGCGAACGGAGTATAGTACGATCCAACGTTCAGAACGCACGGCCCCTCGAAGTTAGTAGATATGGAGCAACCTTAGAGCGAATAATAAATATGTTGCAACTGGGGTGGGCGGCAGTTGTGCTACAGAGTTAATGGAGAGCTTTAGCAGTTCGCTTTTTCGCCCTGATAACGGTACGATGCATGCCCAAGGCCGCCGGAGGGGAGAGGAGGTATCGTTATCGGGGAAAAAAAACAATCTGCAGTGGAAGGCGGAGCTTCCACTGCACTCTTGAGCTGTCACCCACCATAGTGAGCTTGTTTACAAACAGACAAATAAATAGCTGACGTGCATATTCCACCGTATCACGGCCAAAGCTATAATTGTATCTTTTTAGCAACCACGCGCAATAAAAGCCCGGGGTAATCGCTTTGGATGACGCCTCGGCAGCTGCGCGAGCACTCGTGCTGCGAGGATGCCAATCTACGCAGTCAGGGCTGCCGTCTCACGCTAGCGCAGCCTCCGTGGTTAGTCCATGTTAGCGTGAGACTGCGAAGTACTACTGAAAAGGTTGTGCGAGCGCGAGCGGCTAGCCTTGACAAACTCGACTGAAGTACTCTCTGCCCGAGCGCTCGCGCAGCCACCGAGGAGTGATTCAAAGGAAACGGCTCGCGCCTTTAGCATGCATGGCTAACAATAGTCCATGCTGAGGTGAGACAAAGTTTAGCCTGAGCCAAGGCGCCCTAAGCCAGAAGACCCTCTGTAACAGGCTCCAGTGATAAGAGAAAGCCCAGCCTGAAACAGAGCACTTTTAGCATCGTTTTACCTTATGTCCGATGCACTACCGCCGGTGCGAGGTAGGAAAACGCAGCGGATTCGGCTCGCGCTTCAATACTTCGTCTAACCTTAGCATGGGCTATTGTTGGTCGCGTGCTAAAAGCGCGAGCTATTTGCTTTCGACGACACCTCGGCGGCTGCACGAGGGCTCGTGTGGCTTGAACGCCAATCAAGGCTACCGTCTCGCGCTAGAGCAGCCTCTGGGGCCAGTCCATGCTAAGGTGAGACGAAGTATAGCTTTAACTTTGCTCGGTTTAAATTTGGCTTTTTAGCGATGGAGCAATAGTCTTGAGCGTTAGCGTATCACTTTAAAATGCACATTGGCTGCGGGAGAAGCAATTACACATTGCACGTCTGCGCTAGGCGCGCCCAGCTGTGACCTTGAGAGGTTCCGAGGTTCGGAGCTGTCTTGAGCGTGTTATCAGTGCTATGCCCTTACTGCATTACGATGTCTCCTCTCCGGATTCGAAGATAAGATTGGCGGTGCGGGCGGAAACAGAGGGCACATTGGAAATTGGAAAAGTGATTTCGCTCGGGGCTTAGGCGCCACATGTCGTCGCGGAATGGAACTAAACCGAATGTCTCGGACTCTTGGCCTGTGGCGCTGACTGTGCTACGGCGACATTTTGTTTCCTGCGATTTCTTTGTATTTTCCCTGTGAGCGCGTGCTGTCGGCATCGGGTACCACAAACGATGGCATCACCCTAAACAGAAGGACACTGAGGCACACTAGCTCGGCTATGCCAGGATATACGTAGCGTGAGCTTATGCGCACAAAATGAGAGTCGCTGTCAAGCGGCTCCGGTGCAGCGTCAGACTTGGCTTCTGCGCAACGAAGGCGCACAGCTGGACACGCGGCGGCGCCAGTGCGTCTGCCGGGGCTATGATGACACTTCTCTGGAATGCGCAGACCGGCGAGGCGGGCGATGCGGTCGTGGCTGCGGCATGAGCGCGCAGTGGCGGCTTCGCGTGGCTCTCATAATGAGCCGTGCTCCTTATGCGAGCCGTGCTCATTATCC